>JAEBDU010013128.1:0-20956 GCA_016802625.1 Heliconius numata
TCGTGGTACATGCCTCTGATAATCTCAATATAGGCCTCAGGGATCCCCTTGGATCGCAATGCCCACCAGATACACTGACGAGGCACACAGTCAAAGGCCTTCTGCAGATCTAAAAAGGCCACGTGCAGAGATCTCCTTTTTTCCCTGTATGCCTCCATCAAAGTTCTGAGGGCGAAAATGGCGTCCATGGTGCCCGATCCTGGCTGAAATCCATATTGAGTCTCAGAGACAGTACACTCTCGGCGGAGCCTGAGGTCGATCATGCGCTCGAAGAGCTTCATGGTATGACTCATAAGCTTAATTCCCCTATAACTACCACAATCTTGAACACTGCCCCTTCCCTTGTAAATAGGGGTAATAAAGCTAAGCCGCCACTGATGCGGCATCTTACCAGTGTTCAAGATATGGTTAAAAAGGTCAGTAAGCATGAGCACACCAAGAGAGCCCAACGATTTCCACGCTTCGATCGGGATGTCGTCAGGTCCCACCGCTTTTCCGTTCTTCATGCGTCGAAGGCAATTACGTGTTTCGTCAAGGGTTATTGGCTCAATAAGTCCGAGGTTAGGCGGTGGGTCGTGATGAAGACTGCATGGGTGCTGAGTATTCAGCAACTCCTGGAAGTAGCTTCTCCACCTCTCCTTCACAGAGTCATGATTACAGAGCAGCGTGCCCTGGGAATCTCTGACGCAAAGACATTTTGCGATATCTTGCGTCACTTTATCCCGGGAACGTGCCAGTTTGTAAATGAGCTTCTGCCCCTCCACAGTTTCAAGTTTATCATACAATGGTGACAAACTCTCACTGCGGGCTCTGGCTACAGCTCTTTTACTGGCACGTTTAGCTACTGTGTACTCCAGTCTGTCTTCAGGGGAGTTGGATTCCTGCCACTTCTTAAAGGCAGCCTTCTTTTCACGAGTCACCTCCTGGACCTCGTCATTCCACCACCATGTCTCCTTGTCGATGACACGTCCTCCCCTAGAAACACCAAGAACTCGCCTGCCTGCCGCAATGATTGCCGACTGAGCCCGATCCCAAGCATCCTGAGCAGTCTCGGTGTTAGTCGAAAGATTATGACTTTTCACCTCTGCCAGGAAGTCGGTCTGCATCGGTCCATTCAGCAACCACCACTTGATCCGAGGCCTACGTTTCTCGGCTACTTTCTTCTTCGGAGTGACGTTAAAGTCCATGACAAGAAGACGATGTTGGGCCGTTAGGCTTTCGCCTGGAATGACCTTACAGTTACTTACCCTGCCCATATGACACCGTCTGGTCAATAAGTAGTCTATTTGAGTTGAGTGGGACCCGCACTTATACGTGATAAGATGCTGAGAATTCTTTTGGAAGAACGTATTCACGACGGCCAGATCAGACGCAATACAGGTTCTCAGAATGTTTTCTCCCTCTGCATTGCGAAGACCGTGCCCAAAACCCCCGTGAACACGTTCATACGGCTCAGCAGCCCTACCGACGTGCCCGTTCAAGTCCCCCCCAACTAAGACCACTTCGGTA
Source organism: Heliconius numata (assembly GCA_016802625.1). Lineage (NCBI taxonomy): Eukaryota > Metazoa > Arthropoda > Insecta > Lepidoptera > Nymphalidae > Heliconius > Heliconius numata. The sequence continues at coordinate 1,510 of JAEBDU010013128.1, forward strand.
CACGGCACAGCAAGTAGCACCCCTTCATACTGCTCCCAGAATGTCTCCTTTTCGGCCGCGCTACATCCCGCCTGGGGAGCATAGGCACTGATTAAGTTTGTGATAACGCCCTCAATCAGTACCCTCACTCGCATCAAGCGGTCGGAGCGACGGTCAACTTCAAGGAGCCCATTCTGAAGCTCTTCAGAAAGCACTACCGCTACACCGTTTCTACCCGAAGGTGACCCAGTGTATATAAGCCGGTAACCCTGTCCGATGTTACGGGACTTATTGCCCTTCCAGCGTGTTTCCTGGAGGAAGGCACACTGGACCCGACGTCTCATGAGTACATCTGCGAGTTCCCTGCATCGTCCGGCATATATGCCTATTACATTTATTACGTATAAATAAATTATCATATTTTTTATAATATAAACTATATAATTATACCAATTTATAGGTATGTGAATGAAGGTATTTCGTTATGCATTTATGATGGAGGTCGGCCGTGGCACTGGGGTACGAGCGCGCGAGTGTAAACAAGTTAGGTTTTGGGTTTGATTTCCACTCTAGAAAAGGAAATATTTAATATTTTCATTTCACCGCTTTTGGAACAAGGCAAAGGGCGGTGTTGAGTTCCGCCAGTCAACACGCAATGCCTCCAGAATTCGACGTCTTAATGAGAACAAAACTATATCCATTATTAAATGTAATTTGCTACTCAATTGTCCTTTAACAATAAATACAATAAAAATAATTATACATGAGACACAATCGGAATTTTCAACTTAATAAAAATTTATGCTCAATATAATTTAAAGAAAGCTTTTATACAAAGGGATTCTTTTATCAATTAAACAAGTATTGTCCAAAGCTCGAGTCGCGTTGACAGGGTAATTTATTTTCAGAAAGTACCTCTTTTATTTTCCCGGATAAAAAGTAGAAGTAGGAGGGTATGCTTAAACCAGGGACTGACTATCTATCTAGGTGGTGTCGCTGATTTATTTCTTATTTTAACGTAGTGACAAGAAATTTTGTATATTATGGAGAAAGGGCAAACAATAAAAACTGTATGAGGATATCATAGTGGATAAACGGGGTGGTTGTAGATAAGATCTCCATTCAGGGGAGTAATTTTTCCTTTCTAAGAAACAAAATCGGCGAACAGTTCCACTACTTAACTCACAATGAGTCGAGAATTAGATGGAAAGTATAAAACAGAGTGTTTAACATTAAGTTCACTCTACAAACTTCTATAATAAAAAAACCTCTTTGTTCTTAAGAATTTTAAACTACTAAACTAAACTAGTGATTCTAGATATAACATTTCCGCAGCAATAACTGCGCTGCTTTTTATAATAATAAAGTATTTTATAAGAAGAGGAACAATCTTCACAAATAGTTTAAAAACTTAGCGTAGGAGACAGTGCCTAGAACATAAAATGAAATGACTGTAACATCTAGAATTAAATACTTCTGTTTTCGTATTTCCAACATTTAAACTTCAAATAAGTTTTAAAAGGTCAATGAGACAATTTAAAGTATAACAAATTATGCTAACTAGACATAACCCCAAAGGCCACAACGATTGTATACACTCGCAGTATCGAAACACACTAACAGTAGGTTTTTTTATAATTAAACTAGCGACCTACATGCGGCTTCGCCCGCTTAAATATAATGTTAAATTATAGCCAAATTATATTAAATCTTTATATATACAGTAGCCTATATGTTATTCCAATGTATAAGCAATATTATTGTAAAGTTTCATCTAAATGCGTTCAATAATTTTTGCGTTTAAGTGAAACAAACATAAACCTTTACATTTATAATATTTATGGGATATAGAATTGCAACCATTACAAATATCTATACCAATATAAGCGATATTATTGAATTAAAAATTATATTTTTTCATTTATAAGTATCCTTTTATAATAATCTTAAAAAAATATTTTTATTTGAAATTCAATAAGTTAGTACGTTCTTGGCGAGTGATCTTTTCAAATATAAGCACAAAGCTATGATTTATATCCTTATTTTAATAAGACCTGCTACCTGCTAGAATAAAGGCCCATAAATTGAAGAAAGAAAAAATTAAGATGGCCCATCTCTCTCGACGGCAACATTAAAAAAGTATTTTGGAATGTCTGATTAAAACGCGCATCATTCAGGTAAGTTCATGCCACTAGATTAGTTCCGTATAATTTAGTTTTTACGGTTTTCACTGATTATCGAATCTTGTAGGTATTTTGACGAAATATATCAGGTGGTTTGTTACAATGTTGTATAATACTTGTCTTTATTTTTCTTTAGGTCTATTTATTGCTTGCATTATATTAAATTTATTATTATTATTATTATTTGTAGATATTATCTTTTTCTATTCCTATTTATTTATCGGTAACAGAAACGCTTTTCTGAGAAAATTGAGTAAATCTGAATCCACTACCAGACCATTTCGTTAGATAGTGGCATTAATATAATAAATATCTTCTTCTCATTAATCCTGCATAATATAACGAATTACATTCCTCACTTAATATTTACTTAAAGTTATTATAGCTCGAAAGTTGCAAAACATTATCATTAAGGTGTAAACAAGTTCTCATTGCAGATATCACAAGTTGTTAATGTACTTCTCAGAGGCGATCTTATAAATTTCCTCGTCGAGTTTCTTTGGACATTCTCTTAGCGAATTATTTTTAGAGAATTTTACTGGTCACATTGTAAAAGTTCTTTGGTTGAAAATATTAAGGCAAATAAATATAGTGAAAAAAAAAAACACTTTTAGATTTAGAAATTAGATTCTGAAATTAAGTCGATTCTAGAGAAATAAAATATACTAGTAAAATGTTTTAAAATTAAAGATTTTATTTAATACGTTTTAACGTATACCTAACATTAACAATATATAAACAAAAATACAAAAACTGTTGATAATAACAACGAAAACATATTATTACGAGCAAACTACATACGACAGTGACTAAACAAAAGTGTTGAAGTGATCCTAAAAGGCTAGAGTACCTTGCGTTAGTGCACTCCATTAAAGCCACATGTGCCGCATCATCTCGCGACTACGCCGCTTGCCTCTCCGCCTCTCCGCCTCTGCGGTCGCTCCCCAAAATACTATTACAATATAAGTACGTACGTAAGTGTACTTTAGCTTCTATGACGACAAATTTTCATATAATTATATTTTACACTTATTAATGTTAAAGATTAAGATATTGTTGGATTAAACAAATAAATTAAATAATATGTTAAATAACATTAATACAATTCTGAAATAGTATGAGTGGTCTTTTCTTAAGAAATTCTTATTAGTTTGTCTGGAACAGAAACCCTAAGAGGTCTGTTGATTTGTTTGATAGATAGGTTTTTGTAGAGATATTAGATTAAATAATTGGGATTGTGATCTCCCATGAAAAGGATCTTTCCTATCAGTAACGTATAAGCAATATGGTAACAGTGCTAAGAATTTTCACAAGATTCTAAGAAACCTTTGCACACAAAACAAATGTCAATTTAATTTCCACATTTCTATTCCCATATTTGACTTGACAAGTGATTAATTTAACATATAAACGTATTCTAATCTCAATAATTTCAAAACAAACATGGATTTGGGTAAACAAATCGCAAGTTTGCGCGCCCGGCGTCACGCTCGACGTGTTTGTGCACCATTCCACAATATTTATACTACAGGATCAACTCGACGATTTACAACTCCCTAGTTCAGGAATGTCATTAGGATAAATCACAGCCGCTTTAATACATCTATTCCATATTTCATGCGTGATATTCATGGAAAAAATATTCCATTTTCAGTATTTCTAGAGATTTAGCGTTCATACTTACACTAGAAGACGGTTTTATATTATACGAAATGTTAAATTTGCGTCTTATGGAATGTTATTTCATTTGTGAAATACTTTTACATACATAAATATAAAAATAATATATGTAGATCAAGTTTACTAAGTTTATGGAATTGTTGTACAGAAATCAGCTTCACGCTGTATCCCACACACAGCAGGGTAGGCAGAGGGAACCTAGTGTTACGACACTCCGTGCCCCACTTTCTGCTGAATTCTGGAGATAATGCGTGTTGAGTGGCAGTACTCAACGCCGCGCTTAATTTTTGTACGTTGTTGATAAAAATAACGATTGAGAAGTTATAGTCACATTATCACAAACAGTTTTTTGTACTAGCATGTACTGCTTCTCTTTAAACTGCAGGCACAGAGAATCTAGTGATATAATCCTCTGTTTTCTCCGTTCCAGTCGTTTTAATAGAGCGCTATCTACCTACTGTTCATTTATATAACAACAACAACGAAATAAAAAAGAAACAATTTTATACAAAGCTTTTAATTAAAAATTGTTCTTAGGAACAGCTTTTATAAGGGCTAAGCTGGTACAATCTGTTTCTTTTAATAAAATTCTCCAGCGTCATCGAGAGATACTTGATTACCCACTGTATTATTTCAAAGCCAAGCGACGCGACGCAAGGAACTTCCTAATGTTGTTTATTTTTTCTCTCACATCGTTCTCAGGCGGAAAGTGCTACTAAAATAGAGCCCGAAAGAGTGTTAAGGCTAAAATAGATATGGCTTGAAATATTTAAGAAATGAGTTAAGCGTAATGGATTAAACTGGCGTTGTTAAATGAGATATATATCTATTTAGTTTTACCATATATACTTAAAAATGTAAATTAAAAATAAATCTGAATTGATATTATTGATATAACAGCTGCTAAAATATTTTACGAAATATTTAATATTTCTTTATTAATTAATGTTTACAGCACCTGCTGGTGACCTACAAAATTGCAGGTGGATGTCAATTTAACCTACAATTCTTATAATTTTACGTCAATAACGTCTGTGTTTTTTTAAATATTTTACACAAATTCAAAACAAAATTAAAAATTTATACCAACCTAAAAATTTTACAAATAAATTTTACAAATAAATCTGATCATACAAGAGTAAACAATACTAAAATATTTACGAAGATACCACACAACACAAAAGTCAGTATTTTTTCATACTTTCCAATTTAAATTTAATCTCATCGGTGGCGTTGGAAAATTACATTTAAAATTTGTTTCATCGAAGTTGAGAATAAAATTTTCTGCTAGGCTTGGTGAAATATAAACGAGACTTGTGCCCGCGCCGAGCCTAACTGCCGATAAAAGATTTAACGGGTTCACGAGCAAAGACATCAAAAACGGCGAACCGCTATGAGTACCTAAAATTTAGGTTAAGATTACTCCGCTATGAGAGCTCTTACTGAAATAAAATGGTTGCAATTAAATACAAGCGGAAAGGTGATAAGGTAAATTTAACAACGTAATTTTAAATCAAATTTTGTTATACTCGTTTGGGGGAAATTGCAAAACGGCAGTGATCTTTGCTTCGTTAAATAAGGTAAAAAATTGAAATGTCTGTAGGGCCTGCTTAAAAATGCTCGAAAAAACGAAGAAGAAGAAAACACAAAAAGCGCTCGGAGAGAAAATAAGTTCTAATGGCTCCCTTTCTATTGCATAAATCTGAAAGGATTTAATTGAATATTCTCTTTAGGTAATGCCATCCTATTCCATCCTTTTAAAATAAAATATAGGCTGAAAGCGGAACATGTAAATTTTATCGTGTCTGGGAGGGTTATGGAATGGAAGAACGGAGATTTTTTCGTAGACAAGGTAAAGTTGGGAACTTCCATCGTATTTTCCGCTAAACGTTGAGATGTTGCTCAAATACTTTTGCGACTTACGAAGCAAGTTGTACAAGAATGGCTTATTGTGAAAACGGTCAGAACTAACAAATCATTCCTATCGCCAACTTAGTTGTGGTCGTTTACTAATGGAAGAAAGTTAAACAATTCAATGTAAATCACTTAACAAAAGTGGAGAAATAATATTTTTTGCGATAAGTAATATAAGAAAAACTTAGAACGAATAGATTTTTATTTCATTTACCTTCTTATTTTTATCATAAGGGATATGGCAAGGACATGAGCGTAGGAGGACGGAGGGCCGGTAGGCCGTGCTCACCCCAGAATAGTCTGGAGCCCACTTCAGAAATCTTACTAACAAAAAATTTGCTCCGATAAATTTAAAAAACAAGATTTATAGGAATATATCAAGTCCAGACCCTCAACCAGAAAATATTTCTGGATACGCATATGAACTAGGATAATCTACAGACCACTTCTTTTTTTTTCCTTCCATTCTAAACTATATTAGTATAGATTTACGGCGCCCTTCGCGTCACCAAACAGGGAAATTGTAATTATAAAGATTCTCCCGCTTGTCATTAAATCCCACAGGCCACAGCTATCGTATACATACAGGCACGTCCCAAATATTGCATTATATTGAAAAATATTAGCGTTGAAAATTAACAATAAGACGACCTTGATTACGAGGACATGAAACCCCATTATTCATCAATATTTTTTCAAGAAATCCTTATAAAATAGTTTTTAGAGTCTCATTTCTTTGTTTAAAGTAGCGAAATATACTTCCTAAGTAAATTGTAATTGTTTAGACATAATATCTTTAGAGCGATTTTTAACTTTAAAGCCATAGAAAGCATCGAGTCGTCAATCGTTCGATTTCTAGTAGATATAACATTTAATATATAATATGTATTAGAAACACAAACTTTAAAAATAAAAATGTTACAATTTTACGCTTTTTGCACAATGTTTTGCATGATTGCGTTCTGATTTGGTCTTCGAACATTTGCTGCGAGAGTAACTTTTAAAATATAATTGTTAAACGGTATTACAGAAATAAGAAGTGATATTTTTTTTAAATACTTTAAATTATATAAGATAGATAATACATCTAGCTTCTAAAATTTTTTTTAAAAGCTTACAAAGAACCTAAAGAATCATACATTCGATTATCCGGATATTCGATTATCTGAATGCCTAACGATCACAAATAGTCCGAATAATCGAGTTTCTATTGTATTTACCTCTATATCTAAACTAGTTTCATATATTCCGGTACACACCACCATTAATGATTGCATAGAATGCAAACTATTGTAAATGACTACTGTTATATCAAGTAATTTTTTTGCCTTTCTTTTCAACATCAGTAAGGTCATTTATAGGCATGCATTTTTGGCCAGTTTTTTTTTACAAGGCCAAAAATAATAACTAGCTAACTTATGGAATGCCTAGAAACTTTTTAGTCACACCTAGAAATAGCATAATACGTTTAGCAACAAAGTACATAAAAAAAATAGATACACTCTGTATTCTGAACCTAGTGTTAAGCACTCTGTTCGCTACTCCCCCACGATTTTTGAGGCATTACGTGATAAGAGGCAGAAATAAACACTGGGCTTTTGCCTTGTTGCTTTACCAGAGCGAAGACCTGGAAATATTAAATAAATAATAATACATTCCCCCGATTTAGGATCGAGACCACAACCGTCTCGTTACAGTCACACTCCTGGCCCTGCACCAAGAGGGTCTCTACAAAATACATTTTTTAATATAAATTATATTATACAATATATATTTTTGTGACAATTTCAAATGAAAACTACTTATATTATAGAATTCTAAAATGAAATCCGTGGCAGCATAAATATAGATGACGCTTGACGGCTTGAGCCATGCAGCTAGGTCGCTAGCTTCGTGGTCGCCTTTCACTATGATAATATTACTAAACCGCTCTATAACCGCCGCACTGTCTGTACACTGGCGTAGAATTACGTTCGTGATAATTGCTTTGTTTGTAAAATTTAATAAAATTTATTTATGTATTAATCAATGTTTAATTTTTGTAGTATGATTTTTTTTCTTAAAGCACTTTTGTATGTTTTTTTAACGTTTAAATTATAGGAATAAAAGGAAAAATATGATTAATTTGAAGTAGAAAATAATAAACTGATGTGTAAAAGGATGAAATTTAAATGTAAAATTGTGAATTTGGTGCATAAAAGTAATAATTTGGAGTAAAACTTTTAAAAAATTTGTGAGACAAAGACAGAAATTATATTAACTTAATTCAAGCTATTGCGATATCAAATTTAAAATTGTTAAGTAGCCAATCATATATTTAAAATAAGCAAATTATTAACATCTGTAAATTATAAATATAATCCATACAAATAAAAAACTAAACATTCATGACAAATATTATGTAACTTCCAAACAATTTTTTTTATTTATTAATAAGTTAATAATTCCAAATTATAATTCATAAGCCCATAAGCTTTGAAAATATCATCAAACACAAAGCTTCCCTCCACAGAGTAGACAGATGTTACGTATCCTGGTATTCAGTAACAATGATACATTACGACCAGTGCAAACAAACAAAATGAAATATGACTCCACTATTTACTCAATCCCACAATTAACGTAGAAGCTGATCAATATAGAGGCTAGCCGTGGCGCAGGGGAATAAGGGTAACGCGATGGTAATGGGTTCCCAACTCGGGGAAATTAATTATTATTTATTAATATTTTCATTTCTTCGTTCTGGTACCAAGGCAAAGAAGCCCGAAGTTGAGTTCTACCACTCTACACGCAATGCCTCGAAAATTCGGCGATAAGTAGAGAACGAACTCACTGCCTACCCAGCTGTGTGCAGGATACAGCGTGAAGCTAATTTATATTAGTTTTTTTTTATTCTGATCAATATTGTAAGCTCATATCGTTATTTAATATGGACCAGTCTGCCAACGTGGTAACAATGAACGCATGGCTTCCTACGATAAAACAGCTGCCGGCTTTGTTATACAAAGCACACCTATACTATGACGTTATTATAGCCAACAGATTTGGTATTCATTATTGGAAAACCATATGTATCATTTCTTTAGATTTTATATGAATTTAATCATTTTCTAAATCTTTTAAAGCACCAATGAATGAATCTATAATAATCTTAAAAAAAGAAAAATCTAAAGAATAACGACGCAAAGGGTGGCGTTGAATTCCGCCACTCATCAAAGGGAAAGTGGGGAACGAAGGTGTCTTAACGGGAACGGAGTGCAATAACACTAGGTTCCCAGATTCCCTCCGCCTACCCTGCTGTGTACAGCATACAGCGTGAAGCTGATTCTAAAAAAACTATTATACGTTGTACTAAGCTCTCATATTGATAATAATAGCAGGATGCTTAAACAAACCAAGTTGCCCTTTGTTCAATAATGATGATGTTTCTCCCCACAATGACAATTGACACTGTACAGCGGAAGCTGCGTGCAGCTGATTCAATTGATAACATTATATTTGTTATTATATATCAACTGACCATATCGTTTCATGCGAATTTAAAAGTACTTGGAAATACATACATATATAGCTTCACGCTTTATCCCTCGCGGGGTAGTCAGAGAGAACGGAGAGCCAAACGCTACGGTCTCTACATACCTTTTTCGCCTCGTCCATTATCATACCTGTAGTAGTAGTACCTCTTCATAGTAGTAGTACCTCTTCATAGTAGTAGTACCTCTTCATACCTGTCCTCCGGGGGATCCTCATACTTTTTACGTGACCTTGCTCCAGTATCTTTGAGACGGTGTTTCCGAAGGTCAACCAAGGTCTCCCCCTATTTCTCTTACCGCTGAAGAAAAAGTGAGCGGTACTTGGAAATATGATAAATGAATAGAATAGTTTTTATCTGTATCCCGGACACAGTAGAGGATCAAAAGAAGCCTAGTGTTAAGACACTCCGTTTCCCATTTCCCGATGTAATTTGGAGGCATTGAGTGTTGAACAACGGAACTCACCGCCAAGATCAATTACGAAATACTCATTTTTTATACAAACTGAAAGTAAACAATTTTTAGTTTTTATGAACGGAAAATAAAATTTTAATAGTAAATATATGGTCTTAAACCATATAAGTAATTGCATAATACATACATATATTACCTCAACAATGAAACAGGAAAATCAAATATTACCTAACAAAAAAATAAGATTTCTATCAGCAAGGTGGTAAAGTGAATATGAAGGCCGCTTTCGATAGAATAGATAAAGATTTGTATCCGTGTAAAATTACAATCTTAAACTATTGTGGTAATTTGAGAAATACTGTTTTTATGGTAATTTTTTACCAAAATGCTATTGTTATTTACAATTAATTACACCGTTATAGCCCTTTCAGACTTCGTCATACTCGTATATATTTTTCCATGAATACATTCGACTATGGAATCCATTACACAATACTATCTATAAAATAGACATAAAACATATATATCTGTTTATAACATATACCTAAGCGAAAATAATACTTACTTAAGCTAAATATTTCTTTTTTAATATTACTTTAAGACACTGATAACATCAAAACAACCTCAATCCAAAAATACGAATAAAGAAATCTATCAAAGAGCCGTCTGCGCCAAACTTTACGTAAGCCAGAAAATAAAGTTGCCATGACCAGCTAAAATGGTGCTACAATTTCTAAAGCCGAAATCTCAGTTCTTTTATTGCGGCTAAAGTGAATCAAAATGCTAGGAACATAAACCCTGTATCTCCAAGGTTGGGTGGGCACGGAGGAGTAGGCTCCGAAAATTGGTTCCCGCGGGATTTACCGAGACGCCTTACGCAAACGCTAGGATCTGGAGCCCCGGCCGTTTACGTTGACGTGTAAAATATTCACAGCTAGTCGAATATGTATTGAAGTCGTCTGGAGTAGTTTCAACGTGAGATTGTACTTTTAGAAACGTTTCTTGTAAAAATGGATCATCAATTGGCTTTACATTTTTTCAGCTTCACTTTGGATACCGTGAGTGTTAAGACAGGGAGAGGGAGCCTAGTGTTAAGACACTCTGTTCCCCACTTTCTACTGAATTTTGGAGGCATTACGTTTTGAGTAGCGGAGTTCAACACCGCAAACAAATAAAGCTATACAAATTTATATATTATAGACTTAAATGTGTTGTGGAAAGGCTTTAGTTGAGTTAAATTTTTCATTTGTGATGTATTTAAAAATGAGTATAGTATTAAACTTCCACATTTATAGTAAATATAAATTATAAATAATTAATAATACAATTTATCAACGCTAACGAGGTTAATAAAGTGCACGCATGGTAATTATAATTTACAAAGTAGGTAACAACAGGAAAAGGAAATTAAATTCGAAACAATACCAACGTTTAAATATATCTAATAACTACATATGAACAATTATTTTAATTTGTGTGTTAATTAAGTCCCTATATGGCAATCTTAAAACATGAAATTTAGGACATGTATTGAGACATTACCGATACAAGCTTTTGGAAACCATAATAATTGGAAAAGTTTCTGGAAAAAACCGGCAGTAGAAGAGATTCCTGGAACCTGGTCCTGAGGAACTTCAAAAGAATGAAAGGGAATTAAAAGCGCCGTAGATATACTTCACCTGGCCAGGGACAGGACTAAATATGCTAAGTTTTCTGTCAACCTTTACCAATTGGAGAAATGCTATAAGAAGTGAAGTTATGTTTTCTGGACTTTTGCGTATTGCTCACTCGAGAACAAACCTTAGCAGCCTAACTTCAGGGCGGCCACAACTTGTTGACCGAACTGTACAATACGACTTTGTGTTGAGCAAAGCTCACGTGTTTATCGTTGGACTGGATACTATCCCTGGGGAAAGGAGAAGAGAATACCGACTGCAGTGTAATCAACACGAATGTACATAATATATTAAACTTGTATTTGCCTAAATACATATATGAATGTATGTAAATATCCAGTCTACTAGCGAACACAACAAGTATACGTTTATGTTATTTATTATAATAAACATCTTTAGATTCAATTTATTAAAAATATTTATCTAAAATGTAAGAAATGCAAAAAGATAACCAGATTTTATTATGAAAGATATATATTTTTAAAATAAATTTAGTGAAGTCATAGACTTCAAAACCAAGTTCGATAGAAACATATATGTAGGGGAGAGCGGGGCCAAAAGTTCCGATTTTTTTTTAACCTCAAATATTGCTACGAATATTTGATTTTAGCATTTATACAATATAATCAAATTCAACTTACATATCTAGACTTTCAATTAAAACAGTAATTTGGGGTATTCTTTGTAAGACTTTTTTATTATGATTTTTTTTATGACTGAAGTCGGAAAGTAACAACTTACCCCGATTTGGGGCAAGTTGTTAACCGACCGGGGTATATTGTTACCATATTTTTAAAGCTATTATTTTCAAAATAAAAAACAATAAATAATCGAACAAAGCCTGTTTATTTAAGGAATAATCAACAGTATCATAATAATTACCAGACGCAAAAGCAAATCTTTTTTAACCGACTTCTGTAAGAAAAGGAGATTATCAATTCGACCGTTTCTTTTTTTTATGTATGTTACTTCATAACTTTTGATTAGGTGAACCGATTTTGATGATTTTTTTTTATTTGAAAGGTAGTGCTTCCCATGTGGGAACCAATTTTTTTTGGTCTATTTTTGACAATGGTATCTATGAGAAAATCACATAAGTATTAAATTTGTCCGAAAAGCTGAGGATCGAGTGTGGTGGCGAGAATTGGGGAAGGCCTATGTCCAACAGTGGACAAAAAATGGCTGTTGATGATGATGATGATGATTAAATTTGTATTGGTACGTGTGCGACAAAATGACGAATATCTCAATATCACGCCAACCGATTCTAATGATTCTTTTCTTATTTGAAAGGATACACTTCAAGAATAGTTTGATGAAAGTTTGGTTAGGTTCTTATTATAAAATCCGGTCAAAATTGAGAAAATTTGTTTTTATTTTGGTAAATATTAATTATACTGGTATAGTTACAGGGGAAAACTTTGTTAAAATTATTCGCAGAAGTAAGATTCCCTATCGTTGCATTTCTTTTCAACCAACCTCAAAAAAGAAATTTTCATTTTCAACCGACTTCAAAAAAGGGAGAGGTTCCCAATTCGCCCGAATATTTTTTATGTATTTTCTTGTTAATATACCAAAATGTTAGTTTCCAAAAAAATTATACCTAATTGAGTCAAGTTTTACATATCACAACAGATGCCACTCGTTAACAACCACTACCACCACAACCAACACTCGTTTAAGAAGTATCCTTTTAAGGTTACTTATCACTTAAAATCGTAAAAAGAATTAATTTTGAACAAAAAATACCGAACCGAAAAACAATGGAACTAAAAAGTAAAAGATAATTTTACATAAAATAAAACTTATTTTGGTTTTGTTAAACCAAAATAATAAACAAAAATTTTATACCTTTAGGTTTTCGCACTTAATATGTATATGTAATTCTTTGGTAACAGTTGTTATCTTATTCCTGCAATCTTTGAAAACTACATCCGCTGCTATTTACATCAACTCATATGACACATAACCTCGAGTTGATTTCAGAGCATAAGTCCGCATGTTACTAAATTACAATATTTTTTAGTATGAAAAACTACAATATTTACATCCCATTACTGGTACAAATGAATTGGCGAAAGTTTTTCGTCACAACAACAGGTCACAACATGCCCCAAAAAAAGGGAACATCTAGCCCCAAAAACACGTGTTGAAAAAAAATTAAATATAAATAAGATATAGAAAACATAAATAATTTACAAATAGTGTTCCGAAATAGTAGGTAATATAATGTAAAAAAAACACTGACATACTCGAGGCTAATCGTTAAAATTTGTGAGATAGACCAAAAATATGAAATGCAAAAATATTTACAATCGTGCACCAACGACACCCGTGTGCTATTCCATTGGTTTCGGGTGCCACTGGATTGTTCAATATGATGGCCATGGGTGCGCTATCACATTGCATTTCACTATATGTTTACTAAATATTCCTATCACTTTTCTCCGCGAAATTATTTCCATCGGAACAACTTACCTCGGTAACTTTTAGCCCCGCTCTCCCCTATGTATATATAACAAATAACGCATATTTCTATATAAAATAAAAAAAAAATGTAAATACGTGTATATCTTTGCAAAAATGTAAAATATATTATAAGCTGAATACTCAATGCCCTCTAGCTATTTATCTTCATGCTTGCAAGATGGAAAACTTCTGTATTCGCTTACATCGTTCTCGTGTTTCATAACACTGTTTTCTCATGTAGGGACTTTCTCTGTTTATCATAGTGAGACTTAAGGTCGACATGGAACCTGATTTGTATAGGTTTTCATATACATATGAAATGAAAAATAATTGGCAGAAAATGGTAAACGGAAGTGTCTTAACATTAGGTTCCCAGGTTCCCTTTGCCTACCCTGCTATATCCGGAATACAGTATATTTGTAGGCCACGTGATGAATCTCTAAGGAACACGGCACGTAATTGAGCCCGAACCCCGCAAGACACGCATTCCGAATTCCCAACGTAGACCTGATTTGCTTTAACGACCCGTACACGGGTTTTTGTAGTTTCTTTGTATAAAGCTCAAAGTTAAAGTAAATTAAGTTGTAACTTAATCAAATATACGCTATAGTAATGTCAATATATTAAAAATAATATTTCTATAAAACTCTCAAATAGCCAACGCCTCCAGAATTCGGCAGAAAGTGGAGAACGGAGAGTTCCCTCTGCCTACCCTGCTGTGTGCGGGATACAGCGTGAAATTCTCAAATATAAACATTTAAAGCCAACACTTTATTTCAGTTTTGCAAACTCGCGGAAGCCGATGTTATTTTTCGTGGGTACATTCAAAGAATACAAAACTTGGATTGAGTTGAACCGAAATAAATGTATTTTATTATTTATTATTCACGCGATGAAAACTGGAAACCGTCACGTCGTACGTGACTGCGCTTCCTCGTCGCATCTCATTGTGGCTAGCTTTGTACTCTTTCTTGTTATTATCGAGGCAAGTTCATATGTTATGTATTGCAAAAGATTTCTTATTCCGATTTAATTTTTCATAGAAATTAAATTGAACCACTTAAAAATATTTTATTTTTAGGGTTCCCTAATTCAAAGATAAAAACAGAGCCCTAGGATAGGAGGAATAGGATCACTTATGTAATTCGGCACTAAGTGAGGAATCACTATTATAATAATGGAAACTAATTCCGAAAAATTAAAAAAAGTTATCATTTAATAGAAAAAAATCATTACAAGCCTAAGTGTGAAGTTGAAAATGGACTATACATTTCATAAAAAATATGGTTGACCTATAACCTTGAAATTGGTACGGAAGTCTCGGTGGATGAATCCAACTCGCACTTAACCGTTTTACAGCATCGAAATCAAAAATTATGTATACGTATCGACGACGATGATAGTTGTATCTCGCACACAACTGGATAGGCAACCTAGTTAAGACACTCCGTTACCCACTTTCTGTCGAATTCTAGAGGATTGCGTGTTGATTGGCAGAACTCAACGCCGCACTTTGCCTCAACACCAGAGCGAGGAAATGGAAATATAAACGTAAATAAATATTTCACTTCCCCTAGTGGGGATCGAATCCACAACCGTCGTGTTACAGTCACACCCTAGTGCCGCTGCGCCACTACGGCCTTTTTCAAGAATATATAATTATATAGAATAAACTATAAAATGAATTCAACCATCAATCCTTACAAAACTTACATCGTACGTTTCCTAGTATGATAAAAGCAACAGCCTGTAATAATGTAAATCCACAACAATTATAACGCACACGCGGTGTGGATAATTGAAGTGATATGCTAATATAATGTGTTTAAACAATATGTAACAACTTTACATGCGAATTAATTATTTTATTCTTTGTTGTAGTGAAATTGTTTTAAAATAAATTAAATTAAATTAAAAATAAATCAGCTTCACGCTGTATCCCGTACAGCAGGGTAAGCAGAGGGAACATAGTGTTTAATATACTCCGTTTCCCACTTTCCGCCGAATTCTGGAGACATTGGGTGTTGAGTGGCGGAACTCAACGCCGCGCTTTTTGCCTCGATACTAGAGCGAAGAAATGGAAATATACATTTAAGTGAATATTTCTTTTCCTCGAGGGGGGATTGAACCCCAACCATCGCGTTACCTCATCGTTAAAATAAAATAAATTAATTTAATATTTGAGTAAAAAAAAATGTTTTTTAGTTTCACGTTGTATAGCAGAGGGAATCTAGTGTTAAAACACTCCGTACTTCATTTTCGCCGAATTTTTGAAGCGTTGCATATTGAGTTATAGGAACAGAGCGAAGAAATGAAAATATTAATAAATGATAATTCATTCATCCTAGTGGGAATAGAACCCACAACCCTGTCCACGATGGCGTCTACAATTGAAATAATATTATTATCATTAATATTATTTAGTTCATTAATGTATTGTTATTATTAATGTATGTACATAATATAAAGTATTCATGAATTCACAAAGTAGTTTTCTGTATTAAGCTATTCAATTTTTATAAAAGCCCTAAGCTCTAGGCTTTTGTAGGCAACGAAGTCACTGCGCCACTTTACTTTACCATCTTTTACCGACCTTCGAGCTTCGAAGAGAAAATCTATGCCAACAATACTATTGTTAGGGTTTTCAATAGAAACAAGAACTCTTTATAATATTGAATCAGGCCTCCTCGCTCACCATTTATCAAACGAATAGGCTACCTGAAACAGAAATAATAATGTAAGACATTTATTTCTTATTCTATTATTCAACTGGTATTATTTTAATTTATAAAACTGGTATTATATAATATACATTTTTTAGAATCACGCTGTATACCACACACTGCAGTTGGAGGAACCTGGTGTTAAGACACTCCGTTCACCATTTTCCGCCGAATCTTGGAGGCGTTGCGAGTTAAATAGCGGAACTCAACGAGAATATAAAATATTAAATTTCCTTGAATGAGAATTGAACCTACGACCACTACTGATATATCTACTTAACATATAATTTAATAAGCTTTGTTCAATGTATTGGATATTGGGTTTGTATTGCCAAATTTTCAGATGCAGGTAATTATCAATCAGCTTTCATATTACGCATTAATTGCCAGATTGAAAATCGCGAAATTAGCGCCCAATTGTAATTACCTAACCACACCGTAGAACAACAATACGGGAAGCTCGTGGGGTTTTTTTATTTTACCATCACGCTATACACAGCATGATAGGCTAAGGGTTATTAATATTTAGTGTTAAGACACTCCGTTCCCCGTTTTCCGCCGAATTCTAGAGGTTTTGCGTGATGAGAGGCGGATTTCATTTGACACCAGAATGAAGAAATGAAAACATCAAATATTCCATTTCCTCGAGTGGGACTTGAACCTGCAACCTGTCGCGTTCAGTCACAGTTTGTGCTCCTATGCATCAAGTTTATATTGAAATCAATACTTATAATAAAATTAGAACATTCGTGTACAATTTTCACTAACAAATAAAATAAACAAGGCCCACCAATCTTGCCAATCAACAAACAAGTCTAAATTATAGACTGAATGCCCTAAAGGTCTACTTATAGCATTGAAATTCTTTTGAAGAACCAGCAATTTTAGTAAATTTGTGAGAAACATTTCGTGAGTTCAACCTTAATGTGATTGAATGCTCTCACTTTTAGTAATGCTTCTGTATTTTTGTATCGGCATTCTTCTTTACTTTCTCACGATAGATGTCTCACGCTGTGGAAGACTTCCAAGCTATTTGTGATGGCGTAACGGAGAAGCTCGATATAAAATCGAAAACCGAGCGATCGACAGTCTTTAGCGTGATATTTGAGGCATTCCGAAGGACGCACTAGAGACATTTAACCCTGATCTTTGATTTTAACAGGTAAATTTAACTTTAATTTCTCTATTAACTATAAAAAAAAATGTATAAGAATAATATTATTTGTTTCTTTCTAGTATTGGTCAAGTTGAATCGACTGTAAAATATAAGAGCAAATAGTTCACGTTAAAAGTTTAAATGTTTTAATTTGGATCCGTTTACTGCCGTCGTAATTACAAATGTAAGTAAAACGAATTAAGCGCACAACGATGACTACTGCGAGCGTAAATACTATGTAAGAGTTCGTTGACTGAGGGACGTCGAATGCGGGTGAGCGGATAGATTGATGGCACTCGATACTATTATATAAAGTTAGCTAAGACTTTAGATCTTAAAAACTTGGTGCTGGTCACCAAGATTTTGGTCTATCCTACAGCGTTTTAGTAGTAGGCAGAAGGAATCTGGAAACCTAGTGTAAATATATTGAGTTTCCATTACCTAATACACTTCTGTTGCCTGTTTCCCAGGATTTTCGAACGGCGGAGCACAACGCCGTTAATTTTATTTTAACAAAAATTAATTAATAATTCACGTACTTGTATGACTTCGAATACAGAAAAATCCATACATCCGGCAAACTTACTTTTATTGTAACAGTTTCATATAAATGAAATATTAAATCTATTTAAAATGCATGCAAAAGTGCAACGACAATGCAAAATACGACGAATAGTTCGGGAGCCAGTCTCCACTAGAACTATCAGACTTGACGGATCGCTGCACAACGATACCAAACCACCATTAAAACTTTTGCTCAAATTGTCTACTAGAATTTACTATTACCTTCTGTTCTTAATTATACTTTAGTTTATTTTAATTCGATTATAATCCACTGTAACGGATTTTAATTTTTAGTATTTGGTTTTACGAGGAATGTTAAGAAATGTATAATATTTTAACGAAAGTTGTTGATTTCAATTCGATTTGTCTCGACTTCTAAAGAACGGTTATGTAAAAACAGAATGGGCAATTAAAAGTGGCATTTATAAACTATTTAAAAAAATAAAACTTTGATACAAGACCTTATTATGTATATTTGAGTAAATACTGTAATTATTAGTCATTCAAAAATGTTTGAAACTATCATAGCGCTGGGGCACAGGCATTAGACTGTAAAAGCGACGGTTGTGGGTTCGATCCGGACTTGGTGAAATGAATAATTCATTTCAAATATTATTTACGAATATTTTCATGTTTGCCTTTGGTAACAGAGTGTCTTAACACTAGGTTCCCAGCCTACCCTCCTATATGCGGGATGCGGAAAAACTATATTAGGCTGTAATCGACATAATAGAAACTTTTACATATCATAGTAGGTATATCACGAAACGTTCTACCGTTAGGCACGCGTGCTCGTTACGCATTCTGAACCGAATTTATTTGTAGTATTATGAAATATTCTAAAAAGTATTTACATAACATATGTACGAATAACTTATTATTTATATTATAATTAATTTAATTAAGACAACGGTATAATTTTGGTTGCTTTTTTAACATAAATTTTAGGAATAACTTGGATATATATGTATAACTAGCGGACGCGCGCAGCTTCGCTTGCGTATTTAAGGGTGAATTTTGAATAACCCATGAAACATGTGTTCAATGAAATATTTTTAAGAGACTAAATTTCAAATTTTATAAAAATCGGGGGCGATTTAAAGATTTTTCCATACAAACTTTCAACCCCTTATTTGCACCCTTAGGGGGTGAATTC
>JAEBDU010013128.1:20966-252305 GCA_016802625.1 Heliconius numata
CCTTATTTGCACCCTTAGGGGGTGAATTCTAGAAAACCATGAAACATGTGTTTAATTATATACGTTTAAGAGTCTGAATTTCAAATTTTATAAAAGTTGGTGACGTTTTAAAAAAAACCTATACAAACTTTCAACCTCTTATTTGCACCCTTAGGGGGAGAATTCTAGAAAACGATGAAACACGTGTTCAATTAAATACTTTTAAAAATCTAAATTTAAAATTTTATAAAAATCGGTGCCGATTTAATTTTTTTCCATACAAACTTTGAACCCCTATTTCACCCCTTTAGGGTTAAAATTTTTTAAAATCCCTTCTTAGTGGATGTCCAGATTACAAAAGTAAACTTTTGTCCAAATTTAAGGTTTCTACCATCAGCGGTTACGGCTGTGCGTGCGTCTTACCTCAGTCAGTGAGGACAAGTCCTTTTATATATATAGATTAATTAAATAATCCACATTTTTTTCATACTAAAATTTTTAGCAAGAGATTGGGAAAAACAAAAGATATTTGAAGGGAATTATGTATTTACCTAATATAACTGTATACAAATATTAAAAGTAAGCAAAAGGAAGGACAGAAATCTTGTTGGCATCGTTTCCCACGAATCATATGGTGTTTCTTACATCTGTCTCCCTCTACGTCCATTTATCGAATAAAAACTCGATATCGGAACCCGTTTACAACATTTATAGTACTGAACTATCGATTTTATTAATAACTTAAGAATTAGGTCATCGTGTCCCTTTAGTGAGTATATATTAGTTTTTTCTTTAGGCCTAATACGGAGATAAAAAACGAGTTGCGTTATAATTTTTTTTTATCTATAACGATACATGTATTTTTAACATTTCTAAATTTCATTCCTAACATAGGCAAGAAAAATACTTATTATAAGAAAACGTATGAAGAATTGAACGTAGCAGGATTTGAACCCGCGCCTCTTGACGAACTCTATACCTCTTGAAGAATCCCGCTACGTTTCAAATTTTTCAACGTTTTCTTAATAAATATGAAAAATGTACATATATATATTTGCGGTTTTGTCATCTATCAAGCATTAGAAATATTGTAAAACAGGTGTGTCAAGGTTCCTTTGTCGAGATCCCCCCAACGTTTCTCTCACAATCGCCTCGAGACCAGCATCTATCGTATAATAAAACGCATCCACCATTATAACTATTGTATTGTAACTGCATTATAAATAGCAGGTAGAGCTATTTTCTATAGCCCGAGGTAAAATATCATATTTTAGGAGTCTTCTTCAGATAGAAAACTGATTTATAATATTTTGATTCATGACATCTATAATATGAAAAAACTGAAAATAAAAAAATTGTAAAAATATATATCTAATATAATTTGTTATTTAATTAATTGAGGTCAGTCGTAGAAGGCGCAGGGGTAGAAGCGTGTAATTAGTTGTGGGTTCGATTCCCATTCGAGGAAATAAAATATTTTATACTTTTATCTCTTGGATCTGGTGTCGAGTGTCAAAAGCATTTCGATAATTAACACGCAATGCCTCCAGAAATCGGTGGAAAGTGTGTCTTAACATTAGGCCCTTCCATTGCTTACCCTACTACAAGCGGGATACAAGCGTGAAGCTGATTTGATTTTTTATATTTTAGTTTATTATATTAATGTAGCTGGAATTAGAGCGGTCACTACAATTTTCAAACAGTAATTAACACTGTAATATAAACATATGTAGGTCATATGACGATTGGAGAGTTAATAAATCAACACGAATTTTAATTAGTAAACTCCTTTGAAAACGATTGACGTAATCGATTTCACGCTGTATCCCTAGTATAGTATACCTAGTGTTAAAACTCTCCGTTCCCCATTTTCCGCTGAATTCCGAAAGCATTACATGTTAACTAACGGAACTTACAGCGCTTTACCTCGACACTAGAACCAAGAAATGAAAATATAAATTTTAAAAAACATTAAATTTCCTTTAGTGGGAAATCGAACTCACAACCTATCGCGTTAACACTCACAAACTTGCGCCATGCCTGCCCTCAACGATTACGATTGTTGTATTACAACTTTTGAGGACTCTAGGACTAGAAGCAGGTAGAGCCCCTTTTAAACCAAATACCTTTGCTGCTACGTTTACGCACACGTGTTTTCAACACAATAAATCAATTCCTTTTATATGATCAGAAAACCTTTTTTATTTTCTTATCAGTGGGTCATCTTTTGTCGCCTTTATTCTCTATATAACTTATATTATATATGAAACAGTAATAAAATGTTAGTAAGAAAAAGCATGAAATATTGTATTAAGTATGAAATTCATAATCTCGGTATACATTTGTACATTTCAAATTATTTATTTTAATTATTAATTGCTTGTGCTATCATAATTTTATTAAAATAATATTTTAATTATTACATTTTAATAAGTTTTATTCCATTACATTTGCAATTACATCAATTATTTAAAAGATTAAAATCACATTTCAAAACATAAATTATTTATGCAGTATAAAATCTATTTAAAACCTAACATTTGAATTATTAAAATAAAAAATAAAGATTACAGTACAATAGGCCCAACGACATGTCCATACTAGATTATCCTCATTATTAAATATCCCTATAACTCTACTAAATAAAATAGAAAAAAATACTATAGAAATAGATGCAACAACGATCAATTGAACGGCCCAGTATAATAACAACGAAACCAATTCTGTAATACTTACAAAACACCCCACTTTGAGTCACCCGTTGGGTACGGGAACCTGTTTGTGAAAAAAGATGCGTCGAGGTGACCTGAACAGCGACTTCGAATCAGCCAGTAGTGTGCGTGAGTATTGTGAATTGTATCTAAATGTGTGGCTTAAGCGAGTCATGGTTAGCGTGACCAGGTGTCCCGTTTTGAATGGAATCGTCCCGTTTTTAGCTTGTGTGTTTTGGGTATCCAGAAACATGGCGGGGACAAGCAACTGTACCGTTTGCTGAACTTGAGCAAGTTCAAAGCTATTTTAATAAGGCCTGACATTGAATTGCGCCAATTAATGCAATGCCTTGAAAAACTCGTCGGAACGTGGGAAACGGAGTGTTTTAACACTAATTTCTTCTGCCTACCCTGCCGTTTGCAGTAGAGTTTGCAATTACTGATTCCTTTTTTAATACAATAGTTAAAAATAATCAAAATTGCCAAATAAAAAAGCTGAAGTCTCGTTTTGAGTCACACAAAGAATGGTCACGCTAGTCATAACCTGTTCGTGGTTGAATGAAGAGTGGCAAAGGCAAGCTACTTTCTAGTGCTTGTTGGCTCGGTACGCAGCCCGTGTCGGTATACGGTGTACGAGCTAAGAAACAGTATTTCGCGTGATTTTGATATTTTAAATAATGTTGAACGATGAAGTCGCAAGTGACGGTTGTGGGTTCGATTCCTACTTGGAGAGTGTATCTATAATTATTGGTAATATTTTCATGGTTTCGTTCTAGTAGCGGCAAGGCAAAAGCGCGGCGTTGAGTACCGCCAGTACTCAACGTTGTATCTTAACACTATATATATATATATATATATATATATATATATATATATATATTCTGTCTTCTTCTGTCGACTATATGCAGGATATACCTAACTATTTCTACAAAATATTCTATTATTTGTATGAATCCTTCAATAAATTGTATCTAATAAATCTTAAAGCTCAAATCGTCCCGGCATCAAATGGAAACAATACTCCAGAACTCACAAAACTTTACGGAACTATCGATTACATTTGAATAGAACCAGATTTATCTGTAAATGTTCGACATTTAACTAAATCAAGTTTCAAACTACTTCTACAAAGTGTAAGTTATAATAATATTATTAATAACCGTGTAACTGTAATCGCTTGGGGAAATGAATTTCTGGTAGCAAATCAAACTGCGGCGTTAAGTTCCGCCAGTAAACACGTCATGCCTCGAAAATTGTAATGTAATTTAATATGGTATCACATATTTTGGGTTATTTTTGCGTAATTTGAGATAATTTTAAATTAGAAATTTAAAAAAAAATCCCTAATAAAAATGTATTCATTACACTCTCATTCATATAGAGAGGGCGCCATAAAGCTGTCTACCCCATTAGAATCTATTGAAGCAATTGCAAAGTTGAAATACCGTAAGCATACCTAATACAAAGACTGTGATGAATTCACCTAAATAACTTTTCAATATAAAACGTTTTATTACGTATACTTTTACGTTTCGTTTCATAAAAGGAAATTTCAGCGTTAAGTTCCGCCATTCATCAACGATGCCTTAAAAATTCAGCAGATGGGGAATGGAGTGTTTTAACGCCTGGTTTCCATGTTCTCTCTGCCTAGCCTGATATGCGTGGATAGAAATATAATAAAAAAAATGTTTTTTCGTTACAAAATGAAAAATATTTTTTCAATATCATCTAAACGGAAAGCCTGTCATAAATATTTATTGATAGGATAAACTTGCGGCTCCAAAAAGCTGTGGCTATTATATTTTTGACTAAAAAATATATACATATAGTAAAATCGGCGAAAATAGAATATATATGTAAAAGCTTTTGGTGTTGAATGTTAAAAATTTTTTAAATCCTTTTCTTACTGTAAATATTAAAAATAAATTGTAATAACGACAAGTCCGGGGTTTTTCGATCCTCACTCGAGCAAAAAAGAAATATTTAACATTTCTATTTCTTCGCTCTGGTGTCGAGGCAAAACGCGGCTGAGTTCCGTCACTCAACGGAGAGTCTTAACACTAGGTTCCCTTTGCCTACCTTACTAAGTGCAGGATATAGCGTGAACCTAAAAACAATACAATATTCTCTAAAACATTAATTTAGAAACGAAAACCTCATAAAATTCCAAAGTTAACATCCCAAATTAACATTATCATTCAAATCACAACATTCATTTGGATTCTCATAGAAAACGACTGGTTAATTGAATTTTGAACTCCAATATACGTACTTGAACATTTAAAATCCACAAAAGTTAATTAATTTCGAACGGCTTGCGGTAAGTAGCAATCGATATAGAGTCCACGGTTTATTACCCACTCGTCACTAATGATGCGGTAATTCATTTCTTTCATATCGCTTTTTTTAAATATATTTTTCTAAACCATATATATGGAAAAATACGAGGGCCACGTTTTTAATGCCAATTATGTTTGAGTGTTTGTTCGTGTAATGACTGGATAGCCTCGTATCGTATCAAAGTCGTTAAAGGTTCCTATATTTTATTTAGTTTTTATTTTTTTTAGTTTTTAATTTGTATTGATTATACATTAATGTGTTATTGAGAAAATAGATTTATGAGAAATGTGCAAAAAAAATTATACTAAAATTTGTGGCAACGTTATGGCATTGTCAGGGTAGGATTCAATTCATATAATACTTGCAGATTTGAATCCTTATTTAAATAATATTTAGGCATAGTTCAAATACTTCTCTATTTATCAAAATATGAACGAAAAAAGCGAACCAACCAGCGAAATCATTTAGTATTAATATTTTAAAATCAAGAATTGTATGTTCAAGGGCTGTTAATGGTAACCGCCTCAGAAATTAGTCTACTAAATAAATGTATCGTTCAGAATTGAATAGGAAACAATCGCGGTAATTTGTAATCCCGACATAGCATTTAGATAATTCTTCATCCCCCACAAATAATAATTATGAACATAAATCAAGCGACACAATACTCTATGGGAATGGGGGGCTGTTGTGAATGCGTGTTTAGTTTCACAAGCAATGGGTACAGACAGCCCTACGATTTATTTAATTAAATAATTCTATTCAATTTATATATTGCTGTTATGTATTCATTTTACTTTTATAATATAATTTTTAGAGTCATTTAATATTAAATTATATTTTTCACAAGGCACAAGCGACTGTATTCGCGATAGGTTGTGGGTTCTGTCCCTACTTGAAGATATTTAATATTTTCATTTCCTCGCTCTGGTAAGGAGGCAGAAATCGCGACGTTCATCTTCGCCACCCATCACGTTATGCCACCAGAATTCGGCAGAAAATAGGGAACAGGAGTTTCTTAATGGGAACGGAGTGTCTCTACCCACTCTACTATGTGCGAAATACAGTATGGAAGCTAGAAAATAATTATTATTTCATATAATCAATTTTTCATAAGATAAAAAATATATAGCCATTTGCAAATTTCCATATAAACTACTAGAAAACCTTAACATAATATTCCAAAGTTATAAACTTCTTTGTTTGTACTCTAGGTATCTACCTGTATAGGTAAGTTAAGTATGTAAGTTGTAGCGTAGTACACAATAACTATTATATATAATAAAAGCCGCATCTGTGAGGCAAATCGTATTATTACCGACCATCGCATCGAGACAAACAATTATGTCAATGTGGTTCTCGCTGGCGGCTTTAACTGAAGAAGAAAAGTTT
This sequence comes from Heliconius numata, assembly GCA_016802625.1. Lineage (NCBI taxonomy): Eukaryota > Metazoa > Arthropoda > Insecta > Lepidoptera > Nymphalidae > Heliconius > Heliconius numata. The sequence goes on from JAEBDU010013128.1 coordinate 27,389, forward strand.
AATATTGTGAAATTTTTAATATAAAATGGCTGAACAAATTTATATTAAACTATATTAAAAGATACTGTATTAATGGTGTTCATTTTGAGTAACAATTAAGGCCATTATAGCGAAAGTGTAAAAGGGTGTGACGGTGACCCAAACGTTGTGGGTTCGATTCACGCTCTGGGGAGTGAATTATTATTTATCAATATTTTCATTTCTTCGTTCTGGCACAAAGGCAAAAGCCTAGCAGTACCAAGTGCGGCGCTAAGTGCCGCCAGTCAACACTTAATACCTCGAAAAAGTTCGGCGAAAAATGGGAAACAGTGTCTTAAAACTAAGCTCCCTCAGCCTACATTGCTATAAGCGGGATACAGCTCAAATAACCATCTCAATTTAATTTCCAGAATATTCCCATATTTGTAAACAATGGACTGCAAAGCACAATGAACAGTGAACATATAAATTATTGAAACGGCTCCTTGATTTCCTGACTCTCGGGCCATCTCTCTCTCACTATGCAATGAATTATGATAGAGGTTTGTTAACCCAAATTATGGCTACGTCCCTATATCATTTGGTACTGGGAAATATGAAGAGATGTTCACGTCAACGTTATATGATATGTCGTAAAGCCAGTTGAATGATCATCATCATCATCATCATCAACAAACTTCTTGGTATGTGCTGCGAATTGTGATATCACTTTAAAACTGAACATACAAACAAGAGTATTTACAATAACACCCAGTTTTCCATTTGTTATTCAGTAAAAGTCACAATAAAATTAGCAATAGTAAAAAAATATATAAAAATAAATAAAAAATAATGATTTTTTTGTCATATGCTTTACACCACCTTTGTCCTGCAGATAAGGTGAACGCAGCGATGTAATAAAAAGAACAGCGAAGTTAATTTAAGTTAAGGAAATTAAGGGTAATTTTTATTAATTAATAATTAAAAATTAATTTTAATTGTAATTGGGTTATATTTGGGATCCACGGCCGGCCTGCACGTAATTACCTATTCGTATATGTTTGTAACTTTAATTCTAACGTAGACGGTCTCAACTTGTTAATATTTATTTTTGTTAAATTGACAGAAACCTACATTTGTGCTAAATTAACGTATCTAAAACACAAAACAACAAAACCCATTTTTGCAAATAAAAACATATCACAACAGAGCTCTTTAAACAAGTATCTTTAAGTACAAAAACAACAACAACAATGTAAAAACACAACATTATACGAGCTGCAAGTACTTATACCGAATACCGATTTTTGTTTTATTTAAGCCATATCAAGTAATCTCTTTTGAGCTACAGTTTGTATGAAATACAAACGTCTACCGTTTACGATTTATTTGCAACGACTCAATAGAGACGCTTTATACAAATACCATGTCTGTATCGATCTCACTCACGTTTAAATGTTCTGTTACTGCGTTTGTTGGCTTTTTTCTTGCTTTATCTTTGGAATACCTTTCTAAATTACTTCTTGTCTTTTACTTTTGTATCTGGTTGTAGCATTTTTACATTAGATTATCATTAAAAGCTTCATTTTTAACCGACTTCTGTAAGAAAAGGAGGTTATCAATTCGACTGTATTTTTTTTATGTTTGTTACCTCATAACTTTTGACTGGGTGAACCGATTTTGATAATTTTTTTTTTGTTTGAAAGGTACAGCTTCCCGAATGGTCCCATTTTTTTTTGGTCCATGTCTGACAATGGTATCTATGAGAAAATCACATAAGTCTTAAATTTGCATTAGGTATGTGCGCGACAAATAGACAAATAACTCAATGTCGCGCCAACCGATTTTGATGATTTCCGACTTCAAAATTATAAAATCTTTGTATAATTATTTTTCACTTTTTAGTTCCTTGTTAGAAGTCGGTTTTTGTTTTTTGTTAAAAATTAATTTATGCGGAACTCAACGCCGCACATTGTTGATTGTTGTTACAGCGGACAAATTAAATGAATTAATTATTTATAGCGTTACTATCTAGAAATATATTTTAAATGCATATAAATAGTTTGAGGTTAGTTAAAACTTCTTGGTGTTTGTGACCTATATGTACCTATACAGACTGAGATCCCAGGGCTTCCAGACCTACGTCATTTAAGCAAAGCTGAAATTTTGAGGATTAATAGTCTAATATGTAGTTGGGATGATGATGCTGAGATCTTGGGCTAATAAGTTTATATTAAACGTGCAAAAATAAAAGACAATGAAGTGAGACCAGGCTTCTAGGTTACATTTAATTTTAATTAACTATAACAATTATAAACATACAAAGACTATTACATGAATAACAAATTTCTAGCAACTAAAACGTATGTCCAAACAATAGTTGATTAGAATTGCAAGTGCAAAAACTAAATATGCATTTCATAATAGATACAAATTGCACGACGAAATGTAATCGGTACGAGGCGGTGGCCTATAGACGTAGTGGATAATTGTACAGAAATTTAAACTTTATAGCCGCATTTATTAAGTGATAGATTTGTTTGTACATATACTTCAATGTAAAGTGCTCGCTCGGTGATCACAACGAGGTCACAGATCTAAATATCAAGCAGCTTTTTTTCCTAGCAGGTATAGCACCTAGTGTTGTCAACTAAAGGAAAATTTTATACGGATATCGCTATTACTTTATGAGTGAGCATTCTCTTTTCGTATTGCTTGAAACGGACCCGTGGGGGCGCAGCGGCACAAGGGTGTGTAACGCGACGGTTGTGGGTTCGATTCAGGAAGGAATTCTTCGAGGAAGTAAAATATTTATTTACATTTATATTTAGCCACTCAACACGCAATGCCTCCAGAATTCGGCAGAAAGTAAGGAACAGAGTGACTTTACACTAGGTTCCCTCTGCCTACCCCACTGTGTGCGGGATACAGCGTGAAGCTGATTTTTTTTTGAATGGACGCGTAAAAACTTTTCAAACAAATAATTCATAATTAGTACATATTTGAATAAGATTTTCTAGTATATATAACACAATATATCAAAATAAAACAAATTGTAATAGAACAGACAAAGAAAACTTTATCGAATGTACCCGAGAATATCAAAATCGTGAAGTACTTAAATAAAAGAAAGATCATAAAATATTTTTCCACAAGTAACACAATTGTAGTAGAAAAACAAAGAAATCTTCGTCATATTTGACTTGTAGATACTAAAGTAGACTACTTAAAATTAAAACTATTTAAAATTCTAGTAATTTAGAGACATAATTGCGGGGCTTGCTTTACCGTCTTGAACGACTAACATTTACATAATTATTAAATATATAGAAAATATAGTATTTTTCTATATATTTTGACAATAATAGTATCAATTTCATGCATTGAAACAAAATGGTGGCACTATATACTAATAACGACGAAATGTAAATATTAAATATTTCATTACTTCGAGTGGGAATCGAACCCACAACCGTCGCGATTACAGTCACAGACTTGTGCCAGTGCCCCTCTATTTATTCCTATGATACAGCCTAAAAAATATATTACTTTTAATATAATAGATTTTTATTAAGTTTTAATTATATAATTACACCTAAACATAACCACAGATGACAATCATTTTACAATTCTCTATTACAGTAACTGTAAAATTAAATGTTTTATGTTACTAGCTGCAAAATAACCGTTATTCACGTTTTAGTTGTTAGCCTTTCTAATGACAGAGATATACTCGTAATAGCTTCACGCTGTATCCCGCACACTGCAGGCTAGACGGAGGGAACCTAATGTTCAGACTTCAGTTCAGTTCATTGAGTGTTGAATAGCGGGAACTCGACGTTACGTTGCCTCGACGCCAGAGCGAAGAAAATACAAATTTAAACAATTATTTAATTTCTTCGAGCGGGAATCGAACTCACTATTAGTCCCTTATACCGCTGCGCCACAACTGGCCTCATTATTTTTAATAGATAAATTAAAAATAGTTCTACATAGAATTTAAAACGTATTGTTATACAGTACGAACAAAACGATATATTGATTGCATAAGTTCTGACGAGTAAATGGTTAGTACATGTTTGGTTGCGTAATATATATACATACTTATTCTTGCAACGGTTTTGGTATTATTCAGTCAAGCAATGGTTGTTACACAATTATTTTTAATACTTTCTGTTGTTATCTAAGTTAGGTACTTCTTTAACAAAACCTTTGAGTTCGTTGATACCGAGCGGATTACTAATTTAAAGGTAAACGTTGAGAAAATATAACGAAATATAAAAGTACAATTTTTAGGTTGACGCTATATCCCGCATAAAGCAGGTTAGGTAAAGGTTCCTAACAAAACACTGCCGTCACCCACTTTCCGCCGAAACCTGGAGGCATAAGGCATAAACCTGGAGTAATTGCGTATGGAATCGGGTGGTACATAGTAACAAATATTAATACGTAGTCCATAATATTATTGTGTAAGAAATAGTTCACCTAGTACAAATCTTAAAGTGCTAGATTGATCTATAAATATTACAATTACTGACAAACACACAAATATTTAAATATCAAACACTCCACTCTCCGACTAATGCTGTAACGATTATCTCTACGGACATTTAACCCAAATACCACCACCAATAAAACAAATGAAAGTTTTCAAGAAGACCGACCATCCCTTTTGTTTTCATATAATGTTGATATTGCATGTCTAGGGCAACACGAAGATATTTTTTTCCAAACTGGCTAATAGTAAATTTTCTAGTGCGTGTAGCACACTATTTTCATAGAGAATATTTTATAAGCAACGCTCACTTATCATAATGGTCCAAAGCAAGGAAAGGAGCATTAAGTTAGACTTACACTAAAACACTTTTAACTTGGTACCCTTTGTGAATTTATAAATTAGGAAAATATATTTTCTGTTCTAAGTAAAAATAAGGTGACTATATTAAGTCAGCTTCTCGTTTTATCGCGCCCACAGCCTATCCTAGGCACAGGGAACTTAGTGTTACGACTCTCCGTATCTGATTTTCCGAATTCTGTAGGCATTGTGTGTTGAGTGGTGGAATTCAACGCCTTCTTTACCCTATGATCAAGGCAAATCGCGGCGTTGACTTTCGCCATTTAACACGCGAATGTGAGCAGAATTCGGTGGAAAACGAAGAAAAGAGAAAACACTAAATTCCATGTGCGAGATGCAAAATTAGTCAATACCTTTAAATTGCCAAAATTCTTTTAAAAAATACAAATAGAAGATCCTTTAATGCTTAACTTCCGTCGTTGATAAATCAAACCCAATACAAGCTATTAGGCGAAGCATTCCAAAGTAGTTTTAAGAGTCGCCGTTTGTGCCGTGGACAGTCAGACAATGGTAGTAAATTGGATTGCCAGGCCCCGAGGATCAGTGCAGTTGTACCTAATTGCCTTCAAATTACGAATGGCGCCATCTTGTTGTAGCCGAACCGCGATACAGGATATAAAACGTTATATTATAAGGTATAGAAATTTCTCCAGAATTCTGCAGAAAGTGGGGAACGGAGTGTTTTAACACTAGGTTCCCTCTGCCTATCCTGCTGTGTGCGGGATACAGCGTGAAGCCGATTTTTTTTATATTAAATAAGATCAACTAGGCAGTTACTTGTTATATAGGAAAATAATTTCTATAACGTTTTTCCGTATTTATTATATTATTAATATAGAATTAATCTTTTATGTCTATTATTAGCGTGTTACTATTTATGATTCTCTGGACGAACCCGATGGTACTGGGCTCTCACTTCTAATTTCTTAGAGGAATATTTATAACTTCATGTTTTGCGGCTTCGCCCGGTTGTTGTACAATATTATTTATATACTGATCTGAATTATTTTATTTAATTTACTAAAACTATTTTGTGAAATTTTGTAAAATAAAATACTTTAAATTATTATAAAGTATATTTTTTTTTTCATGAACCGGTTTTAAATCTAAATATTGAAAGATGTTTGTTTCAAAGTATAATTACATTTTAAGTAAAAATAGTTACATTTTAAGTTCTATTCAATCACAGCTTTTATATGGAGATTACAAAAACAATTTGCGCAAGATTAATAAAAAAAGTATATCCAATTTATTATTATTAATATTCTACAAAGCTAACAAATCAGATTATAGTGTATTATTAAGAATACACAAAACAATAACCGTAAAATAAACCACGAAACCATATTTAACATAAGTCCATAATATATTAAATACAAGTTTAGTTTTCGATAAAGAAGATTTTCTGGTGGCTTTGGCGCTGGAGCCGGCCATTAGGATGTTGGCTGAGGGCCAGAAGCAGTGAGGTGTGAGTATATTTGTACGTTTAACATTCAAGGAAGTGTAGTCTTGGAATAGAAGCGCATGGAATGACGATCCCGATAAATAAACTGGAGATTTGCGCTCCAAAACGACTAAATCAAATTTATTGGGACATTTCAGGTAAATTTAAATTAGTCAGCTTCACGCTGTATACCGGTTATAGCAGGGTAGGCAGAGGGAGACAAAGTAGATTGCCAGAGTGGAGAAATAAAAATGGTCATAAGAATAATTCATTCCACCGAGTGGACATCGAACCCAAAACCATCACGTTACAGTCACACCCTTGAACTCCAGCGCCACAAAGGCCTCAATAAAAAAAAATTGTATACTCGTTTACGAAATAACAAGTTGCCTTGTTAAGGAAGATATTATTACCATATCCGGTTCCTATAATGAGTTATTTCAGTAAATTTCGTGTCAATGTACCGGTGAAGAAAGTAAATAAATTGGTGTTTGCTATACATACATACATTTTTATTAATACTTTTTAATTTTTTATTTTGTGTACTATCGTAAAAATTATAGGGCAATTTAAAAAAAAAACAAATTATTAGATAATTAAATAAATAATACTTATTTATAAGTTAAATTTAATTTGTACATAACATAGAATATGCATCAAATATTTCGCAAAATAACGATATTGACCGACAAAACGCTTCTAGGTTAACAGAGAGTTACTAAGCTGCGCCAGCGATTCTTGCGACACTAAAGTCATTATTGTATTCACTTTAGGTGCTCACGTATTATTACGTTATTTGAAATTTAATGGTATATCCCGCACACAGCAAGCTAGGCACAGGGAACCTAGTGTTAGGACACTCCGTTTCTCCGCCTAATTCTGAAGGCATTGTGCCCCTGCGTCACTACTGGCCTTAAATCGAACCATTCTAACTACAAATAAATATACTCGATATGGTGATAAGGTTCATTAGGGGCTTCGTAATTAGTATTTTAATTAGTAAATTAATGTTGTGCGTTTATTTTCATATTAAATAGAAACCGTTATAGTACAGTTGAAATAGTCTAACGTGGTTTTGGATTGAAATCTAACTTTGTGTTTGTAGTCACTCCATTCCCATTAAGCCACTTCCGTTCCCTATTTTTTGCCAATTTCTGGAGGCATTACGTGTTCAATGACGGAACTTAACGCCGTACTTCGTTGCCAGAGCATGGAAATGAAAATATTTAATACTTCATTTGTTCGAGTAGGAATCTAACTGACGACCTAATGCGTTTACAGTCACACGCTTGTGCCATTGCGCCATAACTAACTTCTAATCTAACTAGGAATTATACATTTATGTATATGAAGATAACACATAGTTAAAAGAACTGTGGCAAGGGCTTCACCACCAAACACGAATGGTTTTTAATATGTCAAAATTGGAGACCATATTCCTAAGTTCTCATTCTCTACTAACATCTATAGAAGAATAAAAAAAAATATTTATATATATTTTTAAATTTAACAAACGCAAGAAAATTAGGCAAATAGAAGTAAAAAATGGCATTTTTAAATAAAACTATATATATTAAATATATTTCACACATACACACACAGAACGCCGCATACGTAGTTCATAATTTCTGTGTCACAGACCGACCTACACGGATCATCATTTGTGGAACGTAGAAGAGGCACACTGTTTTCTAGATAAACAATCCAATAGTACAGTAAGTAGGGAGCCATATATTTATGTTTATAAAACTAATATGTTTTTTATAAAGAGATAAAGATAACTAAGTAAAAAACTAGAGCAGCTCGTTGTTTTCCACATTGCAGGAACTGTACTTTTCACGTAAAAAATCACTATCTCTTTAAAATCAGCTTCACGCTGTATCCCGCACACAACAGGGTACGCAGAGGGAATCCAGTGTTAAGACACTCCGTTCTCCACTTTCTGCCGAATTCTGGAGGCATTGCGTGTTGAGAGGCAAAAATCAACGCCGCGCTTTACCTCGACACCAGAGCGAAGAAATGAAAATATAAACGTAAATAAATATTTCACTTCCTCGAGTGGGGATCGAACCCACAACCGTCGCGTTATAACATCACCTCTTGGTGAAGAAACGAATTGCCATTTTGTATTGTATACAATGTTATAGACAGATTACTCAGACTTGACGTCACAAGACACCTAGGCGCGTTTTAATGTGATTTTTAAAGTTATAATTTTTTTTTTTCGATCGGTGTCTGTATATGAAACATTTAGACATTTACAAAAGTACGAAACCACAACACTTATTTTTAAAATTTTTATCTGTTTGTCCGTGCGTTTGTTCCTACTAATCTCAGAAACTGCTTAACTGATTTAAATGCAGTTTTCACTATTGAATTCTGGCAAGCTTCATTTAACATAACGTATTATTATACAGTTTTAAAGCACTATTAGTGTCAAACAAAGGCTTACTTTGACATGTAAACTAAAGTTAGTTGGAAACCTCACATATGTTGAACTAAGACGGAAAAAGGTCGCGCCACTTTCCACGTATACCCGAGGCTCGATAAAGAGAGTAAAAACTTATACACGCATGTCTCTGTTCACACGCACTTATTTAGATCAATATGGAAGTTTAACTTTTAATTGCACTTGATTATAATTTATTATTGGTTAATTACTATTATATAGGTATCTGTTAGTTTCCTCTTAGGTATCTTGTAGTTTTTTTTTAATTATGTATAATCAAATATAAAAATTAACTTCACACTGTATTCTACACATATCAGGGCAGAGAGAAGCTAGTGTTATGACACTCCGTCCTCCCCTTTCTGTCGAATTCCAGAGATCGAGGTCCAGAGGTCGAATTCCATGTTGAGTAGCGGAACTCAACGCTGCGCTTTGTCCCGATACGAAGCGAAGAAATGGAAATATAAATTTTAAATAAATTAATTATAATAAATAATAAAATATTTAATTTCATGAAGTAGTGATCGAACCCACTCGAATTAAATATTATTACCTGTTAAAATCAATTAATTTCTTTCTCAAAAATAACAAAATAAAAAATTATTAAACTTAACGTGTGTTAGGTAGGTATATTTTAATCAAAAACAAAAAAATCTTAATGCATTTAGCTTCTAAGCAGCCGCTTTCCACCATGTGGTCGGAAACCAGTCCCGACCACAACCGTTCACTTCATTATCACCGCACTAAACCAGTTACATTGTGTGGGTTATGAAAATTTGTTCTTTCATTTTACTAAGCAATATTAGATTGTACCTTTAAAAATGCACTATTACATCTTTCAACTTTCTCTACGGATTTTTAGTATTTTTTTAGGTTCCCGCTGTTTTCTGCACATAGCAGGGGAGGTATAGGGAACCTAGTACATTATTATATAGTGATGTTACACTAGTGCCTAGTAGTGAATGTTATATAATAGGTAAGTAGTATGTAAAAAATATTTATCATAATTTCAAAAAAACATCTGTTCAACGGCCTTGTTTTGTAAATTCATATATTAGACAATAATACATAGCAAGGTCGTTCATTAACGACTCAACAAGACTAACTGTAGAATCAATCAATAAAGAATATGTCAAACGTAATAAATATTTAATTATAAGAGGTTTTATGAACCGATTACAAAGTGTGACTATAAACGTGACGGGTTGTGGATTCGATTCCCACTCGAGGAAATGAAACATTTAATATTTTCATTGCCTTCCCTTTTCCCTTCCAGAATTTGGCGGAAAGTGGGGAACGGTAGTCTCGTAATGGGAACGGAGTGTCTTAACACTACATTTTCAGATTCGCTCTGCCTGCCCTGCTATGTACGGGATATACCGTTAAGTTAAAAAAAAGTTACAGTGGGGTTATAGCCAAATGTGTCAGAAGTACGAAAACCTTTAAATAATAGTAAAATAAGTTAATAACACCAAAAATTATACTTTTATATATATTTGAATTTACCTACCAATGATATTCTGAGACATGGATTAAAGGAGAGTCGTTTGCATACATTTCATAAATAACATCGAACGCATTTCGAATGGAAAAGTATTTGGCAGCTTTCATAGCCAAGCCAAGGTCGGTGCGGGTTGTGCTCCCGTTTTCACGTTGACTTTCTGTTTGCTGCTTGAATTCATAATGTCGCCAAGTTCCTTACTTCCATTTTGTTTTGCAAACATAATATGTGACTAATGTAACGACGTACTTTTACATAATTTATGTTGTTATATTATGAAATTAATATTTTGTATCGTTAACTTTGGGTATGTAGACAAAAAGTTATTTTTGAAAGTAAAAGATTTCAACGAGCGTTCGTACCCAATTAAGTGGAAGTTATATATTTAAATCCTATAAATCTCTAGTAAATATGTGAGTGGACTTGTTTTTCTGCAAATACTCTTGTGTTAAGATGACCGACTAAACTACGGCATTCTACTTAGATACTGTAAACCGCACCATAAATGGCAAAACATTTATACCCTATTGTTATTGTATCTACTTAAAAGGCATCCTTTCTTTTGTTTTGTGTGGGCATCACTTAGAGAAAGATAAGTGACCGTTTTGTATGGGCGTTAATGATAATGACTCAACTTTCTTTATCGCAAACTAAAATTGAGAACAATACATAAACAAAGAAGTGATATTTTTTTAAACGTCAAGTATAAGTGGTCGCACCTGAGGGGTATAGGTTGAAACGGGAAGCGATGCGCAGGAGGATGCGGCGAGACGACAGGCGCGGGCGGCGGCACCGGCACCGGCACGGGCACCGCGACCTGCACGGGCACGGGCAGGGGCAGCGCGTGCACGGGCGGCGGCAGCGTGCTGTAGGGCGGCGGCGGCGCGGCCTCGGGCGCGTTGGGAGCCCTGGCGCGCCGCGTCCGCCGCCGCCGCGGCTCCTCCGTCTGGCACTCCGCGGTCGCGACACTCGGGATGACACGCGCACTGCGCGTGGGCTCGGGCGCGTCGCGCACTTGCACTATGTTCACATTACACTCGCGGGTAGGGCTCGGCTCGCCGGGGACGCGCACTGAGACCGAGTCCGGCGCCGGCACGGGCAGCCGCATATCGTGGCGGGGAGAGGTGGCGCGGGACGACGCGCGCGCATGACGACCGCCGCTTGGCGACTGGAGCGTGTGCGCCGCGCCCCCCGCCCGCGCCCCCGCCGCCGCCCGCGCGAGTGCGCCCTCGGTCCGCGAGCGCGCCAGCGGCGGCGAGCGGCAGTCGTAGGGCTGCCATAGCAAAGAGGAGAGCGCCTCGGCCGCGGACAGCGGCGCGCTCATCTCGCTGCCGCCCGCCACCCGCCACCGCCTTTACCTATGCAATAACATTAGGAAATTAAGTTATTATTAAGCGTGATTTTTAATATGAAAGGGGGCCACAATATCACCTTCTCCCTATATATTTAAAAACGTTCCTACAGAACCTAGAAATGCGTACTACTAAATTATTTTTGTTTTCGCTTACGTGAAAATTCATATAGGGTCAATGCTGGAAATATCTTAAATCACACTTCGTAATCAACAATTCTAGAGTATGTATAGACATGTGTCTATTGAAATGACAAAATGTTAATTTTGTCTTTATTCTGAGGAATAAAGTATGAAGAGAAAATAAATATAATAAAATATTTTATCACATCTAAACTTCGCCGATTCTACTTACGAAAACGAAACCAACACCCAATCCATCAACATGAGCGAGGAATTTAAGTAAGTAATATATCTACCTAATATTAGCGGTAAAGAAATTACATATTTTTTGTAGCAATACTTAAACAAACCTTACTAACTAAATACTTTGTATACCGTTGCTTGAAACTTTGAAGATAGATTACTCTAGTTCTAGTAATATAATTACTTGCAGTCAGTATGTACATCAACGTCCGGTGTCTACATAGTTTTCCGTAGAAATTCAAGAATGCATTTACTTAAATGCATTCTTGTATGAATTCATTCATTTACTTAAATGCATTCTTGTAGTTGTGGGCCTAGGTTTTTGAATAGATCTCATGTATTGAAGTGATTACAATAAAGAGCTTTAATAATTATTAAAAAGAAGATCCATCGTTCAGCCTTGTATGTTTTAAATATATTCTGTTAAGCTTTCACTTATTTCACATATATGCAATATGCATGACAATATTAGATATATATTTTTTTATTTTAACGTAACGGTATTCAAACTCGTGCCTCTTGGAAACCGTCCAAGAACCAACACCAAGCACTCCAAGTCCTAGTTGTCTTGGTGCCGGCCATACGTTCTTATCACGTCGAAATTCTATTAAGTATGCTTGCTTACTATCAAGCATACTTATTAGAATTGCGACGCAAGTTGCCATCTTGGACGTTTTCCAGTGTGGAAGCCACCGGAGCTACAGATTTGGCGATTATTAAGGGCAGGTTAGGTTAGCCGATAACCGATCTGGCTATTTACCTCAATCCATATCCTGCTCCTACTCTATCCTGGAGATAGTCATGGTACCCCTTAGTACCGGAGTGCCCCTCTTAGCATCTCAAACGGCAGACTGTAATAGGCGTTGACCATTTCCAACGAGATGACGAGAAGAACATACCTATCTGCCGTCGTGGTCTACGACCAGGTCTTTAGGGCGTTAAGGGAATTAATGGCTAAAAAAACTAACATAACCTAACCTACCTACAGTGAGTCTCGATTCTTAATTTTGCGAAATTTGAATTTTGCGAAAACATAAAAAAAATATCCTATCCTATATCTTATAAAACAAAGTCGCGTTTCGTGTCTGTCTGAACTTTCTAACTCTTCTTCTTCTAAACCACCCAACGGATTTTTATGCGGTTTTCACCATTAGGTCGAGTATTTCTCAGGGAAGGTTTATATATAGTTTATTATTTGTACATTCTTATGTAAATTAACATAAATACGATAAATGTGTCTAAAGTCCTACCCGTTGAGACACTTTCGCGCATGCGCTGCTTTAATGGTAAGTACTACGTGAAAATAATGTACTGGAGTATTGTTTCTCTTAATAAGATCTACAAAAAAGTCCGCGAGAGCATATTGTTATCTTTTAAGGATAACGTGTAGTGATCATATTTCTGTCTAAAAATAATAATTTCAATATATTTTTTATTGTGAGGGATATTTTTCCATAATGGTATTAATCCTTATCCTTTAAAATACTTTATTAATTTTCTACGTTAAACGAAGATAAAATTTCCTTTTAACACTATTTCGAAATTGCGAATAGTTTTAGAGAAAAACGCATTTAATTGTTGACACATCACGCCGTTGACACATCAGCTGTATGTTACTCAAGTTTTACTTATCCCTTACTCTCAGCATATAAATAAGTATATTAGTTACGTTGGCCATTTAATGTAGACCAACACTGTCTTTTACTGTTTTTCATCTTAATCAGTATTTTAGAAGTTGTTACAATATCAAAAAATACCGCGCCCCGCGACGTTTTGCTTTCCTCACAGGCAGCCACATAGTGCTTGCTTTTCATCAGGGACAGAATACCCTCTTCAGCATTAACCACAAGCTCGAAAAAAAAACCCGCCTGCCTCTATAGCAACGAAGACTTAGATGCGTTTGAACGTATTGGATAATTGGAGTTGAATGCATTATTTCAGCGCGATATATTTGGTTTCATATTTTTTGTAGTAGTTATTAGTAGGTAGGTTTTTGTTTATAATTTATCCCGTTTAAAAATAGTCATTTAACTATATTTTAATAAGTACTTGAAAAGATTAGTAGCACAGATTTAAAATTACGGTACCTACTAAAAAATCCTTGCTGTGTAAAACAATTGGAAAATCCTTATTGAAACTACGAAAATGCGGGTTGCATTAGGGTTTAATTAATTTTCACATTGTCTTAAGTGCTTTACAAATATACATAATATGAATAATCCAGTAGTAAAAGCGGGGAAGCCGCAAGAGGGTCGCTAGTTACCAATACAACATAGTTCCTTAATATCACATAATAAATAGTTTCATTTTTCATAATTGAAGTAACGGTGTTATAATGTAACAGTGACATTTATATATAATAATTAATATGTACATACGTTTGTATATTAATGAATATCTATATATATAAAAGGACTTGTCCTCACTGACTGAGGTAAGACGCACGCACAGCCGTAACCGCTGTGCGTAGAAACGTGAAATTTGGACAGATGTTTACTTTCGTAATCTGGACATCCATTAGAAGGGATTTTGAAAAATTTTAACTGTAAAGGGATGAAATAGGGGTTGAAAATTTGTATGGAAAAATCTATAAATCGACACCGATGTTTATAAAATTTGAAATTTAGGCTCTTAAAAATGTTTAATTGAACACGTGTTTCATGGTTTGTTAGAATTCATCCCTAAGGGTGCAAATAAGCAGGCGAAGCTGCGAGCGTCTGCTAGTAATTTATAATATAATAAAACGAAACTCTACATAATATTAAGTTGTTAAACAAAAACCTTCCAAATACTTTGTACCGTGTTTCGGTTGAGTACTTTCTTTCATTACGTAACTCTTGAAATCGCTCGACTTAACTCTCATACTGCGCCGTCTAATCTTTTGTTAGCCACTTGCCTTTACGATTTCTTTTAAGGCATTTTGCGTTCTCTTTTTCTTATTCCTTTTTTTCCTCTTCACGCGGTATCCTGAATTTAGCAGGATAGGCAGAGGGAACCGTGTTAAGACACTCCGTTACCCACTTTCCGACGGAGGAACTTCACGCCGTGCCTCTTTGTATAAGAGCGAGCTTGGTTCTCTCGAGTGGGAATCGAATCCACAACCGTCGCGTTACAGCTGTTGCCGCTTCGCCACAACGATCTCTACTTATTTCAGTGTATTTTATAAACCTGATTATATAATTATAACTGAACTGATTTCTCTCGATATTGCCGATAGAGGCAAGCCGACATAAAAGTTTTATATGATAAAATTATAAGCCATTGATTGCTGTACGCTTATAAAAGTTGCGTAGAGCTAATTTTTCCTACTTTCCCAATGAAACTTAGAAAATGTCGATTCTTTTTTTTTGCATGCATAGGTGATTAATTATGATTTTAATTTTATATGATAATTTCCAAAAAGAACAGAAAAAAATATAATAACATAATTTTGATCTTAGAGGATGGAGTGTGATGGCGAGAATTGGGGAAGGCCTATGTCCAGCAGTGGATAAAAGATGGCTGGTGATGATGATGATGATGATGATGATGATGGAACGTAACATTAATTGATGTATCATAAAATATAAAGATTCGCGCGTTTTTACAACATTTTTACTAGAAGAGCGAAAATATAAGTCGTAATTTTGTAGTCTGTACTCCAGTAACTCGTATAGCAAGTCATACAGCGAGCATTAACACAGCTTTTAACCCAACATTTTTAGAAGAATGAAGATTTATGCCACTAAAGTTAAACTAAAGTAGGGTAGCACCTAGATAAAGATATTTGTGGCTAGTGCAGATAGGTACTTTGGAAATTTATCACGAAATGTGTTGTTTTTTTGGGTTACTTTATAAAGTTTTATATTTCAGTTTCAGCTTCACGCTTTATCCCGCACACAGCGGGTTAAGCAAAGTCTGTTAAGCCACTCCATTTCCCGTCTTCCCATGGATTCTGGCACTACGTGCTGAGTGGCGAAACTCAACGCCGCTGTTTGCCTCGATAAAAGATGAAAATATTATATATTTCAATTCCACGAATGGGACTTCGAACCCACAACCAGTCGCGCTTACAGTCACACACTTGTGCCCCAACAGAACAAGCCTCAAAGAGTTTTATATCATTTTAAAAGTAGAATAACCATTTTGACATAGAAAACATAATAAACTGATGTTCTTTTTACATAACCTCACCATGCCTCGTACCATAATATGCTAGAAGTAAAAAACAATATGTCATAAATACATAAAAAGTCGTAAAGGTTAGCTATAGGTTAGCAGTAGGATCGCAGCAGTGGAGTGGGTGAAACCCGAGATATTAAATATACTTTCTCCAAGGCCGCGCGGCGCCAGCACCTCCCACTAGTTTACAAACACGGATACTGTTATATCACGCATTGCGGTAGGTTCCGCGGGTAACTTTCATTCTAATTCACGTTTGGGGCAATCTTGGTCTTTTTGTTTTTGTTTTTATAGAAAACTAGCGGCCCGCTCGCGGTTTCACCCGCGTGAACTATGTTATTATTAATTTCTGTCTCCATGACTACGTCATAGTGACGACTATGCAAAATTTGAGACTCCTAGCATTTGTAGTAACGAAGTTTCATATAAACTTTCAACCCCAAAAACAACCCCTTAGAAAGTCGAATATTGCAAATTCCCGTCTTAGCGAGCACCTACGTCCTATAAGTAACTCCTATGCAAAATTTGAGATTCCTAGCACTTGTAGTTTCTGAGATTTCGTGATGAGTGAGTGACCTTTCGATTTTATATACATATATAGATAAATATTAAGAAACGTAAAAACGGTGTTTTTTAACACACATGTATAATCCCCCCCCAATTTCCGCCGAAAATGGGGAATGGAGTGTCTAATAAAACTGACAAATGAAATAAATTATACAGGGTGTCCCAGGAAGCAACGATAAAACGAAAACAGGTGATAGACCAAGTCGTGACAGTTATGAGAAAAATATAAAAAAAAATCTGTGTCATGTATTTTTCATATTATATTGATTTAAAAAAATATCGGAAAAACCGACATCCTGTGATGATTTTTCAAGTCCTAAGACTACAAATACTACTCTTTCTTCATTTTTTTTTCTGTAATGTAATCATGAGTAACCCTTCTGTGAATTACAGTTTAAGATTTGAACATACCTGCATTAGTTTTCAATAAAATGTGGTGTTTTTGCCAAACATTAAATTCAAAATATTTACTACACCCAACTTTAACCGACTGTACTATAAAAAAAATGTACTACACTGTATTTGCAAGTAACTTTAAAAGTTGGCGCATTTGATCTGGATTCCGAAATGGTACGACACTTGCTGGATTACTTGTTTGTTGAAGAAAGAAAAATCAAAATACACGATAATCGGGATGACGTTCAGCTTTTTGGTATCTTTTCCGATACATTCTAGCTGCAGCATTTGCGTTACATAACCATTCTCCATGAATGAAATGCATATTGGCAATGTGTCAAAGACCAAGTATATGGCCTGCAAGAGCCCGGACTCGAGCACTATCCTTATAAGTCCTGGGTCATCCCCTAAGTTGAAAAAGTTCAGGTACCTTGGATCCGTCATGCACGAGTCTGGAGGCATCGATCACGATCTCTATAAGACGGATAAGCCTTGCCTGGGCTAAGTGACGGGTGGTCACTGGTGTGTTCTGTGGTCTGTGATCGTCGGTGATACCGTCCAAACCTTTTCCGACTTAGGGGCTGGTCCAGGACTTATAAGGATAGTGCTCGGACTTATAAGGATAGTGCAAAAATGTACTACACTGTTTTTGCAAGTAACTTTTAAAGTTACTTGCAAAAACAGTGTAGTACATTTTTTTTATAGTACAGTCGGTTAAAGTTGGGTGTAGTAAATATTTTGAATTTAATGTTTGGCAAAAACACCACATTTTATTGAAAACTAATGCAGGTATGTTCAAATCTTAAACTGTAATTCACAGAAGGGTTACTCATGATTACATTACAGAAAAAAAAAATGAAGAAAGAGTAGTATTTGTAGTCTTAGGACTTGAAAAATCATCACAGGATGTCGGTTTTTCCGATATTTTTTTAAATCAATATAATATGAAAAATACATGACACAGATTTTTTTTTATATTTTTCTCATAACTGTCACGACTTGGTCTATCACCTGTTTTCGTTTTATCGTTGCTTCCTGGGACACCCTGTATATAGGACGCTTATTATTTATAGGCACTAACTTATAGGAAGTATTCATAACAGTAATTGTTTATAAAACAATTAATTATTAATTAAAATAATGTGCCTTGAATTAGGTAATTCCCCTATGTGTGTATACCTACGTAATTTCATCTTTTAATATTTATGTTTAACTTACTAAATTACCTACTACAAAATATCTATATAAATATCAGGCGTTAAAAACTCGAACTTCACACTTTCCCCGAAGGTCATGAGTTCAGACCGATTGATATTAATATAACGGAATGAGTGATAATTTCTCTAAAAAATAGTTTCTATATAAAAACAGTGTCTATTTTATTATGTATTCTGCGTAATTATATAAGACTCGATTTAAATTAAATTATTTGTAATTTTTAAAATAACTATTTACATAGCAATTTTCAAATGTAATGAACAACATTTCGTATTTTTATTAAGTTTGATTAGATTCCATAATTAAAATTCATTCTTGAATTAACATATTGAATTGAATTTCTTGAAAAACATATTATTGAATTAACTTATTAAAAAAATAGTGGTGTTAAGAAAGGGAGAAAGATTTTTACTTCGAAAAATGTTGATTATTTGCTATAAAACTGGTAAAAAAAATATTTTATCTTTCAGCTTCATAAAGTATCCCGCATATAGCGGGGTAGGCAGAGGCCTAGGTTCCCTCTATTAATTGTCAATACACTCCATTCCCCACTTTCCCTCGAATTTTAGAGGAGGTGCGTGTTGACTGGCGACTCAACATTGCGATTTGCCTTATTACCAGAGCGATAAAATGAAGATAGATATTAATAAATAATAATTGATGTCTACGAGTAGCTATCGAACCCACACCAATCACACACTTCTACCACTGCGTAACGACGGCCTCTAGTATTTTAGAGAAAAAAATATTTATATGTAAATGTATCATATATGGACATACCTAAAACGTTGGGCAATATTTAGAAACTGTTGCATTCTTCCATAACAATAGCGGGTCGGAAGTTGAAAAAAATGAAAGTGGACACGCTTGTTATTTTATAAACCTGACAATCTCGTTTCTTTCCGCTATATCCTCATTAGCATACGAGTATACTATCAGGCACGTATTGCCCTTAAAAACAAAGGCCTCGAGAGTAAAAAACCAAATTATTATTTAAAATTATACCAAATTGCTTAGAGAAATACATATTTCTGTTATATTACTGTGCTTCTTTAAATTGGCTGTAAAAGTTGTAAGAAATATTAACCTTAAATCTGATAGGTTCTTAATATTACTAGTTCTTCGTTTTCGTCATTCCCTTGCTATTCGCGATATGGAGAGGATGTCATGGGTAGTACAACGAATGTCCACGAATTTTATATACAAAAAAATGGGTTAAGCGCGAGTCGGAATCACCCAACGAAGCTTCTATACCAAAATCAGAGTTATAGATTAACGGGTAAGTTAACCATAAAAGTTGACAAACTTCAGTTTGCGGGTATATGTAATCATTGTTATGAAATGAACTATAAAAATAAATTTAATATATAAACTTTCAAGCAAAAACGTTAAATATTTCGATAACTTTTTTCATTATTGATCTAGTCAAATAGCACTTTAACAATTTCACCTACAGCATCAGCTCATATATGGAAGTAGTTTCTAACCTATCCCGTAAAAGTTTTTAATATATTCATCGTATGCACCTAAATTAAGTACTTGGGAAAATTTAAGCTCAAAATTATTTTATATCTTTTAGCCGAGCTAGAGTTAAACGTTTAGTTAACTGTATAAACCTTAATAGTTCTATGGGTGGTATCTAAATAAACTTTTGTGTGTATAATATTTATATATTTAAATAACTGTAGTAGTACAGTAGAGGCCGAGGAGGCAACGGCACAAGGATTTGACTGTAACGGGCGGTTGTGGGTTCGATCCCCACTCGAGGAATTGAATTATCTATTAATATTATCATTTCTTGGTTTCCAGGCAAAAGTCCAGTCCACTCATTAAGACACTTTCGTTCCCCATTTTCCAACGAATCCTGAAACGCCGCGCTTTACATTTGCCAGAGCAAGGAAAGGAAAATATTAACACATAACAGCCAATCCCCCAAAAGAGAATCGAACCTACAACCGTCGCGTTAACGACTACCTGACTTCACTGTAAATAATTAATTTTCAATCCATACAAAAAGTCACATGTTATAAATCATATATAAGATATTTAGGACAATGTCATATTACAGATATTACTAAATGATAATAACCTACCTGAACCATATAAGCAGCGACCTACTTCGTTCAGTGAATATCAATTTCAATCACGCACGTGGTATAGAGTGAAATGCGGGAACGAATGACAGCATTAATTTCTCTAAAGATATTGAAAACTTTAAATTAATTACTGTAATCAGCTTAATGCAAAATTATAATTTACTATGGCCTCATTTATAAATAATTAATAATCAGCTTCTTCGCTGTATCACGCACACATCAGGGTAGGCAGAGGGAACCTAATGTTAAAGCACGCAGCTGCCAAATTCTGGAGGCATCGCGTGTTGAGTGGCGGAACTAAACGCTGCGCTTTGTCTCGAAATCAAAGCGAAGATTTTAAAATATCAAATATTTCACTTCCTCGAATGGGGATCGAACCCCTGCCCCACGACTAGCCTATTGAATGAAAATGAAATCTTTTATTTTTGTATTAAAATGAGAATGTAGGTCATTTATAATTATGGTATTATAAAAAATTATATAAATTTAAGTATCTATGGTGTTTTTAAAATCTCCTTAATGAAATTTATTATTATATTGCTTTAATATAATATAAGGAATTATATTGAAGCGGTTCTAAGTGAACGTCGCAAGGGCACAAGGGTGTGTGTAACGCGACGGTTGTGGGTTCAATGCCCACTCTAGAAAATTAAATATTTATTTAAATTTATACTTTCATTTTTTCGCTCTGGTATAGAAGCAAAGAGCGACGTTGAGATCCGCTTTTCAACACGCAATACCAGAATTCGGTGGAAAATCGGGAAAGGAGCGTCTTAGCTCCAGATTCCATGTACCTATCCTGCTGTGTGCGGGATACAGCGGGAAACTGATTTATTGAAGCGGTTCCATGTGAATTATATTTAAACTCATAGAATATGAAACCTTCTAAGAAAAGCGTCTAAGAAAAGCTTAAGAGGTATATATATGTATACGCCGTCATATATTCAGCATATAATATAAACCATAGCGGAGGAAGTTTCTAAAGCCAGCATTTTAGTATTTTATAGAGAAATTTAAAAGAATATCAGCTTTTTATGTGTCTGCTTTAAAAAGATATGACAGTTTTGTAAAATATACTTGGGTTTATTTTTTTTTGGTTTATATGACAAATTTTATGTCTTTCGCTAACTATCACATGTAATTGAAAAAAAATAATTGGAAATCTGTTAGTACGATTGGGTATTAATGGAAGGTAAGTACCTACTTTAGATAGGCGGTACAGTTCAAAAAACAATTTGACATTTTCTGCAAATAAAAAGCAATATACCACCATTTTTAATGAAAATGCATGCAATGCAACGCATATGCAAATTTAAATATAGCACCAATATCATAACGTCGCCTGACGAATAATGAGCGATCAATATCCACGAGCCGGCAACACAGACGGACAATCAAATTACACCGAACATTATTTCATTAAGACGTCCCTACCCCCTACCGACTAAACGGGATCTGGGATGATGCATCCGCCTGACCAGATTCAATTACTTCGAAATTGATTACCATCAGTCTAAGCTGTGGCGTCCACCACGGATTTCTCGTATAGATTAATTCTGTCTTAATCTTTCTTCGTTATATTCGGTAGAAAAGCTTTAATCTCTCTTTTGAACACAGCAGGGAAGGCATAGGGAACCTGGGAACCTAATGTTAAAGCACTCCGTTCTCCACTTTCGGCATTGCGTGTTGCATTGTGTTATCCATTCTCTACTTTAATTTGAATGTAGCATGAAATGCAAATAATACCTAATGTAAAAAAATATATAGCAATTACGAAATCCAAACGCCTGCCATAAATTCAGAGCAATGTGTTCCAAAGCCACATTTGCTTACTTAAAACCTGCTCCGTAATAATTAATGCAAAGTTAATCCTCAAACGTGTTGTGTGGGCGGCCACTCGGTCAGTTACATGTAAAGGCTTCACCTGGAAAACCTGGAAAACGTTGTACATGATTTATTCGCGGTTTTATTCGTGAAAACTTTGTACTCACCTGTCAACCCGAAACTCTAGGGTTCAATAAAAGTCAAGCCGCCCTGACAAGTGAAGCCATCAACCGCAGGGCGGGGCGCATAAATAATTTAGCCGGGCAATCCGCCGCTTGTTTGCATGCGGATTATCATATTAAACGGATATCAGGGCCGACGACCGTCTGTCCGATACGAATACAAACAATATCATGCAACATTCATAGGGCGAGCGTTGTTCACAATCGCTGAAAGGTAGCCGCGTGGGTAGTCGATTTTTTAATGAACAAGTGCTGGCTCGCGACGACCATTTGTAATTTTTTCATTAAAACACAAAACACATTTATCGGAAAGTTGGGAATGAAATATCTTAACATTAGATTCCTTCTCCCTACTCTTCTAAGCATACAGCATCGGCATGCAGCGTGATGCTGAAGAAAAAATAAATTTAAGACAGACCAAATTATCTGATATATTTTTTAGGCTTCACTCTGTACTCCGCATACAGCAAAGTACAGTTCTCCATTTTCTGCAGAATGCTAGAGACATTATGAGTTGGAACTCAACGCCGTGAAAAGTTCAGATACAATTATTTGAAACGAAGCACGACCACATAGTTAGAATAAACATTGCCAACTACAGTCATCATTCAAAAACACAAATACTCTTGAACACGAATGTATACTCGTACACAAGCATTGTCCTTTGTAAAATGTTCCATTTCCATTTTCTAAGTAGACAGCAATGCGCAACGGTCATTATGGATTTCCACAAGTAATTTTGGGTTTCCCAACAAACGTTAAGTGAATGAGTAGACGAGAGGTGCAGCTCGGGAGTGGCGTAACATATCTATAGATATACATGTATCTAAACAAAACATCCTACAAAATTTATTTTATGATAAAATAAAATTTACATATTTTGATACATGCCAATAGAGTTTTTTTTTCAGTTTCATAATATACTCCGCATGTAGTAGGGTAGGCAGAGGGAACCTAGTGGTACCTACTCCGCTGTCCACTTTCCACTGAATTCTAGAGGAATTGCGTGTTGAGTGGCGGAAACTAACGCCGGTACCCCGACACCAGGTCATAGAAGTTAAATTATTAAATATTTGATTTCCTCGAGTGGGGATCAAACCAACAATCACCACACCACAATATTCTTAAATCTAAACTAATGTACAGCTATAGTAATACGCAGGTGAAAGGAATTGCAGTGTATATTTCATCAGGCGCTACTGAATAAATTCTTATATTAGTTAAAACAATAGAGTATATTAATTAACAATTCATTCAATTGCCTACAAATTAAACAATGTAATCCTTAATTATAACCAGGGTTTAATTAAGGCTTGTTCCTCTCTAAATCAAGAAATACTAACTCGTGCGAAATACGCCGAGAAAAGTTCCACAGATTAAATTTAGCAGAATCACTGTCTAGTTCGCTCCAATCGAGTAGAATTTTTGTACCTGACATGACTTACAAACTTTGTCGGCTTTTACTATGGAACTAGAGTTGCGTAGTTTTTTTTTTTATTAATTGGATATTGTTGGGAAAATGTGCATTTCGTTGGTTTAATATTTTTGTTTTTCGTTTTATTATTAATAACAATAAAAAAACGAAAGAAAAATCAATCAAAAATCGGCCGCAAAAAAATAAAGATGGTACCTAGTGTTAAGACACTTCATTCCCCACCTATAATTATAATTTTTATTAATTAATGATAAAAAAATTGTAGATTATTAAATTTATACATATTTACAATAAATTACAGTGCACTTACAATAACTTATAGGGTATAATTAATATTTTAAACTAAAAATAAATGATATAAGTACAATTAGAAAAGGTTTATTTTGAAACTCTATCATGGAAACCGCATGAGGTACAGGACGCCCACCCAAAAAAGATAAGTGGATGAAATCGGACGATTGACAGATTTTAATTGGACGGGAGTTGTAAGAGACAATAGACGATTTTAACTACATCGTTATTTTACAAGAGTTGGTAAAAAAGAGACATAGTAAAGGTTTGATTCCCGCTCGAAGTAGTTGTTTTCTCTAGTCAACAAAACGCAGCGTTGAGTTACGCCAATTCACATAGAACTTTACGATACTTAACTTACTTTACTCCGAAAATTACGATAATTAAAGCACAAACTCTAGGTTATCTTTACCTACTTTTTATAATGTATATGTACTCGATTGTCTATACATAAATAACTATTTAACGTAATATTTATTTTGAACAAAAGATACGTAAATACTCGAAAATGTACAACGGTGGGTAACGGAGTGTCTTAACACTAGGTTCTAGGCCTACCCTGCTATATACGGGATACAGCGTGAAGCTGATTTGTTTTTTTTTTAAATAATTATCCAGTACAAATAAAATATAGAATTTCAAAGTTGTATGTATATATGAAACCTTCAGCCCAACTCTAACTGAGTTACTGACCTGGACAAGCTTTTTATAGTTCGGCACTTAAACATGTCGCACCCAATTTCGGCGAGCTGCGCAAACAAGCTGAAATACGTAATAGCCATTTGGAACTATCGTTAAAATATATAGTTTTTCCGACCTAATATTTTTTTACTTCAGTTTTATCGTGTAAAAAGGCCAGTGGAGTCCATCTTTATATTAATTTTCTGTCGATATATGGTAAAAAATTGTAATAGAAACAAGCATGAACATGTGTGACTAAACGCGATAGGTTATGGGTTCGATTCTCACCCGAGGAAATAAAATATTTGATCTGGTCGAGGCGAAGTGCGGCGTTGAACTCGGCGGAAAGTTGGGATCGGAGTAGTACCTACTAAAGGTTCCCTCTACCTACCCTGCTTCATGCAGCTAGAAGCTGAAGAAAAAAATTACAAAACTTATATTTCTTTAATAATAATTTTCATAACATTTTTACCCCATTATTTTTTCTCAAATGGGCATTAATTAATTAAGCTACATTTTTAATGCTATAGCACTCATATAAGGCTATTAGTAGGAGGTAATTCACTTAATTTATTTTTATGTGCTCAAAGACAGAAAAAGTTCCCTCGTTAACTCCAGAGACAACTGTACTAAATCACGAGGACTCGACTCCCATCTACGATTACTATCTCCAAATTACAGAGAGGGGTAGCCATGCCAAATTTTATTACATTATTACGTTGGCCCCTATTTACCTTTTTTTTGTAGGTTCACGCTGTATCCCGCATATAGCAGGGTAGAGGGAGCCTGGGACTTAACGTTAAGACAGAACATTCGCATTAAGACACATCCTTTCACCATTTTCCGCCGAATTCTATAAGCATTATGTGTTGAGTGACGGAATTCAACGCCGCGCTTCCTCGACATGATAACTATATAAAATCCCTAATGTCATTAATCAGTAAAAATAAATAACACACTTCATCTCTCTCCAAATACTAAGAGGCAGATTTGTTTTTGTTTTATCCCTTTTATGAAATACAAAGTGTTAAAATGATTCCTTCATTTTATTATGTAGAAACAATTAAAGACAAGCATATAATTTCCAGCAAAGTAATTTTGTTAAAGTTGTTGACGCGACGTATGAAATATTTCTTATATTATTTTTCTTAATATTTTATATGAAAGACTAAAGTCGAAATAATATTTTAAAATATTTTTTGTATCCATTGAATGGATGAATCTGAAAAAGAACTCCAAATCATATGAGAAAACAATAAATTTTAAGCTTAAACGATGTAAATATACCTCACAGACCAATACTCACAATCTGTATTTAAAGTTCCGACTTTACTTGTTCAAATGTAAGAAAATAAAACATTTGTGTTGTTCCATTTAGAGCTGGAAAGACAAATAGAGGTTTTACAAAGGACCACAGCCACGAGCTCGGATCGAAGGACAAAAGATAGCGAGGGCGGTCACTGATTAATTCCACAACACGAGCTGACAGAGAGCTTACGAGCTTTCATTTGGACGGCGACATACGTATGTTACAAGCTAAAATATTATTTAGACTGTTAATTAATGTTAATTAAAAACATTAAAGCAGCTTCACGCTTCATCCCGCACACAGCAGGGTAAGCAGAGGGAACCTAGTGTTAAGAAACTCCGTCCCCCATTTTCTGCCAAATTTTGGAGGCATTGCGTGTTGAGTGGCAGAACTCAACGCCGCGCTTTGCGGCGTTACCATAGCGAAGAAATGAAAATATAAAATATTTCATTTCCACGAGTGGGAATCGAACCCACAACCTATCTCCTTCATAATCGTAAGCTTATGCTCCTGGAGTTTGGAGCGAGCTATTCTTTTTTTAGTTTCGCACTTTTGTCATGTTACCAGAGCAAGGAAATAAAAAAACATCATACCCACGAGTGGAAATCAAACCCACAGCCGTCGTGCTTACAGTCAGACGGTTTATCGCCGCACCGCAAAGGCTTCAATCTATTCTATTTACCTATGTACATTTTGCACTTGCTTCGTATTCGATTTAAGTATGATCAGTAGATGTTTCTATTTTTTATTTGAATCTCCGACTACCACATCATACTCGTATGTTCGTAAGCGAAAAATGACTTTGATGTTTTTAATTACTTTCTGGTAATGTTCGTAAATTTATTTCGGCAACCAGAACCGATGTCGAATCAATGCGTTACTTCGTTAATTAAAATCTCTCTTCATTTCAAAGGTATCATATTCTGGATTAAAATTTCTATTCCTCATGTAGCCACTCCCCACTTTCTACAGAACTTTGGAGACATTGCCTATTGAGTGGCACAACCCAACGCCGCGATCTGCCTCGGCAGGAGAGCAATGAAATATAAATATTTAATTTCCTAGAATGGGAATTGAACCTACAACTGTCGCGTTTACACGCTTGTGCCACTACACAAAATTTTATAAGCTTCTTTCTTTCTTCTTTATTTATGTAAATCGTTCAATGTCTTACAAAAAAAAGAAGATCAAACAACCAAAAAGGTAAACATAAGAAGATAATAGCTTAACTTCGACAAGATAATTAATAATTTCCACCGCTTTTATTAATGTTAAAAAGTTGCAGCGCTTTAAGCCGCCCGCCTGCATTTATAGAGAGAGTATTCTAGAGATTCCTTTTTCATGATAATTTCTGGCAAAGTTCACTTTTTTATTTCTTTTTCCATTTTAATAACATGCAAAATGAAGGTCGGGCACGTCTCGTTAAATGGTTTGGTCGGCTCATTGCATCGTGGCAAATTCAGTTCCATTGTGGGGGGGTGGGAGGAGGTTTCCCCCCCTTCTCCTTTAAACCATTCAAGCAGTGCCGCGACTTTTATTGCTTTGAATATTGGAACATATTTCATAATTCTTGAATAGTGATAAATTTGAATCTACTTCTGAATTTAAATATTCTTTCCTTTTTTTACCTACGTATATTTCGACGATTCACGTAGTAGAAAAAACCTATATTTCCTATAATTCAAATATAGTAGGAGAAAAACCTTACTAAAATTAAATTCCTGTTAAGTAATACTTTTCTACACATAATATAAATAATGCTTAGATAGATCGTTTAAATCTTAAAGTAGTTTTCAAGTTACAGACAGAGCATTTTCAAAATCTATATAATCTATATAAAAACGTTTTTTTTTTATTATGAATATCTCTAGCTACATCTATCTATATTTATTCGCCATTTTCTTCTATAATCTTCTATTACTTAACAGAGGAAACAATAGATATTAAATAAGAATTCGTCTGAGTTTGACTAGCGCCTGCAAATCCTAGCTCAATGTGGTTTTATTTCGCTCTCGCAATCAGAGCAATTAAGGAGAAAGAAAAAAAAATAGAAAAAAGAACAAATTTACTAAGTGTTGAACTCTAAGTCTTTATTTTGTTTTGTAAATTGTATGTTAATTATCACTTCTAGTCGTTATATACTATTCTTGGACGAACATTGGTAATCAATAATGTTATATTTGATATATTTTTTTTTAGCTTCACTGTATCCCGCATGTAACACGGTAGGCAGAGGTCTTGTGTTAAGACACTCCGCTCCCCACTTTCCGCCTAATTCTCGAGTGGGAATCGAACCCACAACCTGTCGCGCTTACAGTCAAACGCCCCTGCACCACGTCTAGCATCGAATAGATCTATTATATAATGTATGCTATACTAACAAAGGTTGTAATAAATAATACGGTCTCGTTTTAGGTATTTTAATATTTAAACGTAAAAATAAAATATATTATATTTACAAGCTAATGAAATGATCAACGAACTAAATTTATTTAATTTGACCAAAGCTTCAGCAGTAATGAACGCAAAAATTCTTTTTTGATTCACGGCGTAACTGAAACGTTCGCTGAATTTTAACTTTTTGTATCAAAAAATTTGCACGGAATTCAAATAAAGTATTTATTGAAATTTTTGAACTTAATCTATTGGAAAATACTTTTTTGTCAATATATAAATTACTTTTTTAATCAAACGATATACATCTACTACCTGGGTACAACAAAACAAAATTTTAATTATTTAAAATTGAAAATAAAAACCAAGTAGGCCAAGTATGAATCGGACTCGCTCACGACAGTTCCATACACGGTTTATCTATAAAAATGGCGAAAAAGGCTTTTGTATGTAGGCCCTTAAATATATATACATTTTTCTGTTTTTAAGTATTTAACAAAACAAAAGTACATACATCATCTACCTCCAGCTGATAGACGCACAGACCTACGGACTAACTGACAGTGGCGTCTTACTAATAGGATCAAGTTAGTCCCATTCCCTTTGGGCACGGAACCCTAGAAAACATGCTTACACTTTTTTTCGCATAGCAGGATAGTTAGAGGAGAATTAAGAGACAAGTAATGCGTTTTCTACTTTAACTTATTTATTTTCTAATTATATGCCACGCTTTAAATAAACAACCAGTGCGAGTTAATTAAAATTGCTCAAATACAACCATCGCGTTTTTAGTCAGAAGTTTAAAATTTATTTTTAAGGTCTTTAAAAATGTATTACTAAAAAAATATATAAAAATATAAACATATTATATTCGTTTATATCATATTTTATTAAAACACAGTAGGTACCAACAGGCGACTGGGAGTGGAAAGCTAAGTTTTCAAATAAAACTTGTCGCTCGAGTTGGTGCTACTTGATGCGGTTTACAGTATTTTGCCTGCACCAAGATCCAGCAACGGTCTCCAACTATGCAAGTTTAATGCTTCAAAGACATCCAGTCTGTATGTTCTACAAAGTAAGTTCGATAAGTTTTGGAAGTAACATCTTCATATGTGTGGTATGAGACAGTATTCACGTCAATCGTCTTATAATAAGACAAGAAATAACTAAAACAAATATAAAAACATATATTGAAGTTTTATTTAGTGTCACGCTGTATCCTGCAGAAGGAGAAGCAGAGGGAAGCTGTGAACCGAGCGTTATGATATTCTTTAAAACACTCCCGTTCTCCACTTTCCTCCGAATTCTTGGCAATGCATGTACAACACACTGTAGTGAATGTTCGCAGTCATAAAACACCGGGAGGTGTCTTATATATTGCAATAGTCATTATATTAGAAGTCACATCATCACAACAGAATATCTCGAAAATTGGACGGAAAGTGGAGAAGTGTGCCTAACCTATTATAGGCCAGGCACATTTCCCCACTTTCCGTCAAACACATACTGATGCATACACAAAGGAAATAACGTTTTTGTAAAAGGTAGAGGAACAAAAAAACAAAGCAGCTTGCCTTTTCGTGAATTGAGGAAAACACCGACGACATTTTAACCCTGCCCGTGCCAACAATTGAAGTTTGTAATTCCGAACTGGGCTTAAACGTGAACGCTGCACCAAAATTACGTGAAAATCGTTTTCAGGTTGTGCACTATGTGAGAGTTCTACATTATAATTGACTACAATTTACTATAGGTACACGAAAATGTAGGGTAGTGACCTCGGCGTCCTTGCTATTATATGCTTAGTGCGATTTTTGGTGAAAAATGTGTTTGAGAAATTATTTTTATTATTCTTTTCTTATTTTAAAGTTTTTTTTTTTTTCAATAACACCAAACTGTAAATATAATTTTGGTGATACTTTGTTTTTAAAAAATAGAATTGTTCTCTGCCTTAACATTACCTATATATGTTCAACTAGTGGACCCGGACGCGGCTACGCCTGCTTGAACTAAAAGAATATTTTCGCGCCGGTCATACTGTGCCGCCCGTAGGTTAGGTCATTTCGAATTAGTGACATCTCCTTAATTATTTATTAGTATGTTGTACAGTTAACTATAATGTCAATCTAGATAATGCTAAAAGTGACTATAATATTTATTTTCATAAGGATGAATATCGAAATGTCGCGGTAACGGTTGCGTAGCGACGCGACGGTTGTTATTAACATGGCAGAATAAATTGCATGTCAAATTAGAAAATACTTTAAAATATATTAGTTTATATGTATAATGTAATGTTATATAGCCTATAGCACTTCTGAAGAATGCAGTTTTCATACAAAACAAAAACAATGTAAATCGGACCAGTAGATCCAGAGATCTTAGCGTTCAAACAAACAAACAAACAAACTCTTCCGCTTTATTATATTAGTATAGAATATAGATAGACAATATTAGAATCCTAACAAACTCTATTTTTACCTCTATCATATAAATAAAAGTTGCAATACAATTTCTATCTCTCTTTCTTATTTCTCTTACAATAAAGATAAAGCACCACCCATTAACCTAATCGATAATTTCCACATGAATAATGGTTCACAATATATATTTTTCAGCGCGTGACTCACACGAAGGGTACATAGATTACGTTGACACCTCCCCACCACATCGCTTTCAAGAAATTAATCACCTCGGGAACAAATTAAATCGAACCCGCTCTTTGTTATAAACTTCCTTTATTAATTATGGTCCGTGACGTCGTATAATAGAGACCTATAAATAACGTGTGCATGCTATATAAAGAAGCAACACAAAGGCTTATTGAACAGGAACGGGTTAATTGTTTTTATTTGATGTATTTAACTGGGATTTATTTTGTTTACTATTAATTATAATTGCTATATTTGATATTATTAAATGAGAAAAGTTATTTTAATGTATTAAAGTAAAGGCACAAGCTTTGTGGGTTCGATTCCTACTTGAGAAAATGAAAATATTTAATGTTTTGCAATGACTTTAAAATTTGGCGGAAAGTATAGAACGAAATGTTTTAACATTAGAGATACAGAGTAAAGCTGATACGTGACGTGGACGGAGAGTTGAGTCGTATATAACTAAATTGTCTACAAATCTAGTATTGGTTAAAAAACCGGTTAAGTGCGAGTCCGATTCACCGACCGAGGCTTCCAAACCAATTTCAGGATTGTAGTTCAACCGGAAGTATAAATTATGAAAGTTGACAAACTTACGTTTGCGGCCGAATGCACTCATTTTGTATGAAATGAACTGCAAACATAAGTTACACCGAAACCGGCCTTATCGCGCGAAACATACATGTATCATATATGATTTAGGAGACAAAGGGAAAAGAAGAAAAACTTTTTCGTTATTCACTTTTATTCGTTGGCCTTTTGAATTTTCGTCGTCCAGTGTCCGCCGATCGTTAAGTTCGCTTGTTAGTGTTATTGATGTGTGTTTTTTTATAAACTTTTAAGAAACAACAATTGTTATATTTTATATATTTTTATTTTATAAATATTTGTTTAGGATTTTTTTTTTTACTTTTTCATTAATGCGTTTGACAAGCCTCTCTCGTGAGGAAATTAAATTATAAATAGTTTTTTTGTCATTGTATGGAAATAAGTAAGAAAATTAGATATCTTATGTATGTATATTAAAATTCTCAAAAAATAATTAATTACTAATAGATATACCTTGATTAATTTTAATTAACAGACAAACTGATAGACAGACAAAAACAAAATATCAGAGATTCATATTGCATTACAGCTTTTTCATCTTCCTACATTATTTTGTTGGAAAAGTAATTATAGTACCTAAGCCCTAGAACATAAAGGCACAACTTTTTAAACACGCTCTTTAGCTTTGCGGTGTATCCCACATGCCACCCACTTCCTTCCTCACTAAGACACTTCCGTTCCCCACTTTCCACTGCATTCTTGAGACATTGCGTCTTATACGGCGGAACTTAACGCCGCATTGTACCTCGATAAACATTACTTCCAGTTAACCTAACTGTAAAGTCTTTGTATATATTATAGATATAAAATTTAGCTTATCGCTTCATCAATAGTAAGTTAGCATGGGTTTAAGTAATGGATTCATCGGCGACCACTCTAAACGCTTTCAAATTAGCAAGTGCCCTAATGGCCGAACTTAATATTCACGAAGGGACCAGAACCCTCGATGACTGCTCCTTTACTCGTATTTTATCTTTTATCAAAATTTATTTATATCATTTTCACGCACTATACCCTTCTTTAACATTGAGAAAATTGGTTATAGTTTTGTTAATACATATCTTTTTATTTTAATTTCGAGCTGCAACCCGTATGTCTTCTAGATGTTAACAGAGGAAGTTTAGTAGGAAGACCCTCCATTCCACATTTGCCGCCGAATTCTACAGTTATTGCGAGTTGAGTGCTGGAACTTAACGCCGTGCTTTTTTTAATAATAAGATATTTGATTGTTTTCGACATTTAAAATTTAAAGAAAAATATTTTGAAAGAAAGATAAAAAAAATTAAAATACACATTTTACTAATTTTATCGTCCAATAGTTAATAACCCGACTCTAAGATTAGTTGCAGAGTTGATATCATTAACTATAGACGATCCCGAGATAAATGCTTCTGACAGACAGACGAACACCAAGTGATCCTACACGGGTTCCATATTCCTTATGAGGTACAGAACCCTAAAAGGCATAACAAAGGCATAGCATCCATAATAAACTCCACGTCGAGCTATGAATAAAAGCCTTTCGCAATCAAAACACAGCCACTCTGAGCCAGATGATCGCTAGGACTGCGCTACAGTCCACGAGTCCAACGCCGTCAAACGACATCAATAGCTTTCCTTTTGTTATTCCCACTATGAGAACCATTCTCTGTTCCTATCTGGATTTCGTATTATTTTCTTTTTACAACCTAACGAATCGCTGTTCTACGTTCGTGTTTCAACGTCGATATTGATGGAGAATTCCATAGGACTATAGTCCTAGATATAGCTTTGACTCGTACTAAGAGGTGCTTCTGTTCATATTCAAATGTATCAAATATTTTACATTTATTTATATGAAAATTGAAACAAAGTTTGTGTATGGATATTCGCCATAATAGCCACTTTTCTATTTACAATTTTTTTTATATATATATATATTTTCACGTTGTGAATATGATAAATGTCCATTTCAAGTACTTGTAAATAAATATAGAGTTTGAAACATTTGAAAGCACAAATATATTTTTGGTCGTCCCGATATATTTTTTTCTTTATTTTTATTTATATACAGGCTTTGATGCGGTCATTTTTGTGGAGTAATTAATAAAAAAAGAGTATATACAATTTGTATAATATATTTATTGTTTTTCAGGTTCATGCTGTATCGCGTATGAAACAGGGTTGGCAGAGGTTTAGTGTGAAAACACTCCGATCCTCACTTGATACCATAGAGAAGAAATGAAAATATTGATAAATATTAACAAACACAAAGAAAATAGTAGAAATATCAAAATATGCAATGGACAACTAATTATACAAAATTTATATACATATCTAAAACAAGAAGGGGATGCCTCTAGTATAACACGAGTCCACATCCAGACACGTTGCAAAGCACAGTAATTATCTTGAACTGTTGGTATTTAGAATTTGAGAGGGACTGCCAAATTCGAGCTATCTATTCAAATGTCTGAACGTCCCTAGTGCAAACTTAAGGATATTCTGCTTTTACTAAAGACACAATAATTCAGCTGCCAAAAAAAAAGAAGATTATACTGATATTATTCTTATTAAAATTTCAATAAACAATTTGCAAATGTTACTGCCAGAGTATGCAAGAGTTTTTTAGAAAAAAATATAGTAGTAACTATATATATATAGTAGTACAGAGTTTTTAAGTAAATGTTTAAAGTCCACCTAGGATATCAAATACTTACATATATCAATTATAATAATAGGTACCTTTCCAATATTCATTTTTAAAAGAAACTATTTTTAACAAAAATACACGACTAAACACCTAAAATTATAATTTATTGTCAAATTTCATTAGATTAGAGGCAAATTTAAATTAAAATGTAAATGTTGATGGGAAGCCGCTCCCTCTAATTGCGTATTGCGTTCGTCCGCTGTCAAAGTTGTCCCATTTTAGGGCTAAGCCACACGTCCGTCCTATCTGGATCATCTTCATCACAAGCTCGAAATGAAGACCTAACCAATTTAGTTGTTTAAATTTACAATTCTATTATTATTACTTTGTAAAAGCTTGTAAAAAGATGATCTAATAAAGTTTAGATCTTATCTTATCTTGGTGAAAGATATTTATGTTTCTTTAAGTAAATAGAGACAATAAATAAAAGATAATAATAAAAGACAAGTAAGATCAGCTTCACGCTGTATCCCGCACTCAGTAGGGTAGGCAGAGGGAACCTAGTGTTAAGTAACTCCGATCCCCACTTTCTGCCGAATTCTGGAAGCATTGTTTGTAGAGTGGCAGAACTCAACGCTGTGCTTTGCCTTTACACCAGAGCGAAGAAATGAATATATAAACGTAAATAAATATTTCACTTCCTCGAGTGGGGATCGAACCCACAACCGTCGCGTTACAGTCACACCCTTGTGCCGCTGCGCCACGACGGCCTCTAAGTAGTAAAATATCATATATATGTAAAAAATAAAGATATAAAGAAATATATCGTCAATATTGTTACAACTATTTACAGTTAGTTGGTTTCCTATTTTAAATGGCTTAGTTACTTAGTAAGAAAACGCAGAATATTCACATTTAGCTAGCTATCTATCTATTTCAGTCAAAGAGAATACAAACACTATATTTCAAATATCTCCCGATAATAAACCAGCAACGTTTCCGTATCTAACATAAATATTGATTTATATTCGTAATTGCTGTCAAAAGTCAACATCGTCGAACATTCAAACAAATTATAAATTCCCCTATTTTATTTAAATACAGTAGTCTGTAATATCTTCTTCAGTCATCTTCCATTCGAAACTCTTCGAGATTTGCTGATTGTGTACAATAGGGGTGGCAAAACACACAAATAGGTACTATGTGGTGTAGTTCTTATGTAAACGTAATAAGCAATATGGGTTGGATACCTTTATTATATTACCCTTGGGACTTGTACACCCCTAGCCTATCAGCAAATAAGGATAGCGATATGATGCCAGGATCCGCAGACGACCGTCGATAGGTATCAAGCTGACTCTTTGCATTTAAATAAACTAAATGTAAATAGTATTTTACACTTGTCTCGAATTTTTATAGGATTTTAGCAATTCTCTATGCAATTTACTTTAGTTGAATATATCGTTATGGGAAATAATTTTCGCCATAAACAAGATTATGGGTGATTTTGATGCAATTAAGCTGTGAGTAAACGCAATTCTGCAGCACTCTTAGATAAAGGTATACCAACTTTACATAGACATTTTATTTGTACATATATTTATGTTGTATTTTAATCTAGTATATTTCAATTTTATAAATTTTTAAACTTTTAATATGTAAGTCATGCCATTATAAATCATAATTTTTTTATGATTTTTATAATACGCATGTATTTAACAATAAATCAAGGTATTATTCAGAAAACGTAAAAGCTGAAACCTCTTATTACTTAAAACAAAACGAAAATACAAAATTATATTCATTTATAAGTGGCAATTCCATCAAAAACGTAACTATTTTGTCATTGTTCAATGCTGCTATTGTATTTTAGCGATCGCTCGCGGCTTCGCCCGCTTAAACTACTCAATTATTTATTCAGCAACCATTAAATCTGAATAGCAATTTTGTCGAACAAAATATTTTATATAAATATAACTTTTTTATTTATGAATCGATTTAAATAAACCACGCTAAAAAGAGAACTAGTGCGAATTATAATTAAATTGGAGAAGCCGTTCCTAAGATTTGTATGCACAAACGCACAGACAGACGGACAAAATATTTAAAAAGCAGTTCTATTTCACTGATACATGCCTTCAATAATATTTGTTCTCATATATCTTTCGTGTACAGACAGCGACCAATTACAATTTTATTATAGCTAGGTATATAGGTAACTAAATATATAATATAGCAATTTGTTGGACATATACGGTCCAGTAGCTCCAAAAGTTCCATCCTAAGTATGACTATAATATATTCATGCTTAAAATATATATAAATTATATTAGTTCAAATTACTTTTATAAATACAGATTCATAACTATTAAATGTTTGTAAAGTGTATATTGAAACAGAGAAGCTAATATTTCACCTGGCTCTCCCTGCCTGCCAATGATAAAAAGAGCGTATGTGAAAATTAAGCGTGGTACCTAAACTTCAAGTATTTTTTTTTTTAACTACCTGAAGTCAACAGAAATAAAACTTAGTAACGCGAGTATCGCAACACTTAATTGCGACGCAAACTCCAAAGAATTTCGGAACTCAGACTAAAATTTTCGATCAAATATTTACTTTGACTGCTCGGATCAATTAGACGAGTGCACTTCTGTTGCTTCAATATAATATCTTACTGTTTTTGATTCTTTTTATTAATTTTACAGACTAATTTTAGCAAATAAAATGGGTATTCTTAGTATTTTTTAGTTTTGGAAAAAATATAGTATAAACGTTTAAAAGATTATTAATATTTAAATATATATATATATATAGATAAAAGATATTCTAATAATAATATCATTTTAACAACAACATCTATATGTTTATTGAAAAGTAAAACTTCAGCCAATTCATTAAACGTAAAAATTTTAAGAACAATTTTGTCACCATTTTGATAATAAAAATTATATATCTCCCATGTATACCGATTCCTTACTAATTTATTAAAATTAAGTAAAAATATAGATAATTATTCAATAAAAACAATAAATACTCACTTATTTTAGTCATTCCAAAAACAAGTAAATAATAACAATCCATTCACATCAACGTTTACCACCACTATATTTCATTAACCAATAACTTGTCACAGTTGATTGAGATGAAAAACAAATTTCCACCCTTGTAATTGTTCATCGAAGTAAAAAAAAACGTATTCGAATCGTAATTTTTAGGCGAATTTACTAAAAAACACCCCCAACACGTCTGACCGCGCCGCCGAGCGCGCCCGTACTGGCGGCTTTTCCTGCTTTTGCGGAGAGCGTGATTTTCTAAAACAACCCTCAACCCTCAACCCTTGCCATAACTCGGTCGAGAGTGCAAAACCTTCACACAGTGACACGAGGCTGCTACATAATGGGTGTTCGTTAGCATAACGCGGCTGAGCCCCTCGACCTTGCTTTAATCAAATATTTGCTTATTAAAACCAATGCTACCCTCTAATTTTTTTTTCAGTTTGAAAATACTTGTAAATAGAGCATGTAAGCAAGTATTTTTCAAAGCCATATCTAATGGTTTGGAGAATTTATGTTGTATATGAATTTTAGTTGAGGGTTAATTTGAAAAGATTTTTTTTTAAATAGACTTCGTAATTTCGAACTGCTTTTCGTTTTATTAGGATTTGTTAATTAGTTACGTATGTCGTAACGTATTGTTGCAAAAAGTTTTTTCTATTAAAAAAATATATTAATAATAATAATTCATTATATTAAAAATCTAAATCTTTTTAATCCACTTCATACAAAAAATGTACTGACCTGATGTTCTTACATAACTATTATCTATTAAATCTCTCAATGATTTTTGGTTTAATATTATACACAGTGATACTTAAGTATGTATATTTATTTTAGTATATAAATTTATTTTCTATTTTATATTACAAAATGGCTGTATAAAATAGCATCGCGGAAAAGTAAATTGTATACGTGCTTGGAGCCGAGCCGAATGGGTCGGCAGGGATGCATGCAAGATGCCAGATTTATACTCCTAAAGCTTGATTTACTGCCCAAAACTAGGTATGCTGAAAAAAGTTACTAGGTAATTTTGTTGCAGTCTATTTAACAACAGATATTACTTGGTAGAAGTACAAAAGTAACAACAATATTCTATAGCAATATTTGATATGTATTAGTTTATGTTTCATATAAATCAAATATTTTTTTTTAATTAAAATTTAGATTAGTACTTTAAATATTTCTATTTTGTCACCTAAATTAATTATTTACGGTATGCATCTAAATTGAAGCTATGCATACTCGTATATAATCAGCAAAAATTGATTTTAATATCATATTTTTCCCCCTACAGTGGGAGCCTGGAAACCTAGTGTTAAGACACTTTGTTTCCATAAGACACTTCCGTACTCACTATCCTCCTAATTCTCGAGGCATAGCGTGTTGAGTGGTGGAAATAACGTAGCCCTTTACCTCGTTACATACGATTTACGCTTTACTTCGTTAAATGACCAAATTAAATATTTCATTCCTCCGAATGGAAATCGAACCCACAACCTATCGCATTTATTGTCACACGCTTTCCCCCTTTCGCCACAACAGCCTCAACAGTTTTCTTATCTCTATATATTTCACAAAACTTACATACAAACTTGAATAAAATACAATTCATATATTTATAACTCGCAAAGATTAAATCATGTGTAGAAATATATAACGCTGGTATAAACTCGACAACTAAACGAATCGAGCAAAGTGAAAACTTTGCCTTCAAGAAAACTTCTTGCCAGGATTGTTTATGCGACTTCTAGTTTCGTGTTTCTCGAGCAATGCTGGGAAGTAACAACACTTGTTAATAGGACCTCTTGTAAGTACAAAGGCTAATATTACTTTGTGGTAAGTGGGTTTATTATTTTCAAAATGTATAAGCGTAGACGCTTTTTAGAGTCGAACGGAAACCTTTAATATTCAGGTTCCCTTGAAGTAAAAGTCAACGTAATCAAAAGATACGAGCACTTATGTATTGATTGTATTTTGTATGAAATTCACCACAAAATTAAATCCTATAGAGTACTTCTTGTCGACGTATATTAAGGAAATTTGGCACAATGTAAGAACTTACAATAACAATAAAGGAAAAATCCGAAAAGTGAAAATTTATAGATATTTCATAGAAAAAAATAATTACAAATTTATAATTATAGTTCATTTCATACAACATGAGTACATATGGCCGCAAACGTAACTTTGTCAAATTTATAAATTGTACTTCTCGTTGACCTATAATCCTGAAATTGGTACGGAAGCTTTCGTTGGCGAGTTCAAGTCGCATTTAACCGGTTTCTTTAAATTAAATTGCTTATTTGCATATTCGATATATCCAAATATAATAAAGCCGTAAAAGTTTCATCAAATATACTGTAGGTAGATATTTTTTTTAATTTTAAACATTTTTCATTTAATTAAACCATGCTATAAAATAAAATAATGTTAGTAATAGAAGAAGAAAAATATATTTTTTCGCCAGATATCCCGTTTTATACCGAGAGCGAGAAGTGTCTACCAAGACGTTTTCTCTTTATTGCCGGACGTTCCATCAAGATTATTTTCTTTTCAAGATATGCTCGAAGCCTTGCATCGCTTCAATGAGCGCTGTCAATTTCGAGAACACAATACCTACTCTAAGAATATTCATCTGATTTTTTAAATTGGCAACGACATCAAATATATAATTAAATTAAATATTAATTTAAAAAAAACCCTTTAAAAATGTTTGTTACTGAAAAGTAAATAATTAAAGAAAACCGCTTGTTAATTCATAAATAATTTAAAGAAGTGCAATGGTTTTTTTATGGTGAATCTCACAAATCAATCTCTTTCATTCAATACCAATATTATGTTGTAACAAAATGGCGGATTACTAATGTAGTAATCCGCCATTTTGTTTTGCGTAAATTTTTCATCTTACAATTAATGATTTTATACACTTCAAAAGTTAATATTAATTGATTAACGGATGCAATAGGGTGAACATCTGTGGACGAGTTGCAAACAATGGAAACTTTATAAGTTTGAATGTATTGCGGGTGCGATTTTGTCAACAGGAAAATGGCGGACCCGCCGTCGCTTTCGGATATTTATGACCACGAGCCGACAAATTTTCGCATCCTTTTATTTTCAGCACCAAACTAACTGAGCGTAAAGGTACATAAATTCGAAGAACAAACAAACGGCACCACTAAATGAACGAGAAAGTTTACCTGAAAATTGAAAGTCTATTAAATTACTTTAATTAAAAATGCTTTTACAAGCTTATTGATTTTGTTTGCTTTAAACTAATATTGTGATTACAACGTTTATATAGGATAATTATAAAGATTTTCCAGATTATTCCAGAAAAACCTTATTAAAATAAATTCAAGTGTAATGACATAGGATCGGCCTAAGTTCACCAGTGGAAATAATAATGATGACAAATAATAAACGCGTCCTCAACCCTATTTCCGTAACATAAATTCAGTGAAATTCTGTCATATTAGATAGAAAAAGAAATAGCAATATATAAATATATTATACCAATATTCATAAAATTACCTATTGAATATAACAGTAAAATCATTTTCAACCCCCAACGTGAAGTTTTCCGCCAAGTCCGCAATCCGTACCCGTGTTCAGCGACGCGAAGGTGTGCAGGTCTCGGGGCGCACCATTAGGCGACGAATTGCCAACGACTCTCAGACCCGCTTTATGCCTTTGCCTGTCATCAAGTATAATATTTTATGTAGAAAATATGTTGGGAAATTTACGTCATGTTTACTATTAAGCTGAACATTTTGGACGACGAACCAAGACAGGTATTTTAGTACGCTCATTTGTTGCATTCGTTTATAGCAAACAGTTTGTTACACTTTATCTCCTTAACTTATTATTTATTATAAAGTCCTATTAACTTATCTGTATTTTTAAGAGGTGTTATAAGTTTGACGTATTTGTCTGTCTGTGGCAGCGTAGCTCCTGAATTAATTAACTGATTTTAGTGCAAGTTTTTTCATCGAAAGCCTTATTCATCGCAAAGATTTTATGAAAAGTTTTATGAAAATCGGATAAGCAGTTTAAGAGCTACAAGCGCTTTGCCAAGATAAGGTAGCATAAGGTTTTAGGTCGGAAGCTTTTTAATTTCGCTACCCACTTCAAATGGTACTGGAAAATGTTTCATATTGAAAAAAACAGGCAATCAATATTTGCATATAAAAATTTGAAACTTAATACAATTTATGTCTACGGTCTCGGATAACACGTCCAAGCGCTCTAGCCAATTAAGCAGTTGCTTTAACAAATGTAAATACCGTTACACGAAAATTCTATATCAATGCCTTTTATATATTTTTTATAAATTAAGTATATTTTTGAGCCCAGTCGTGTGACTGTAAATTCAACAACTGTGATGTGGGTTTGATTCTTACTTGAGGAAATGAAAGATTTAATATTTCCATTTCCTCGCCCTAGCGTCGAGGCAAAGCGCAGCGTTGACTTCCGCCACACAACACGCAAAGCCTCTAGAATTCGTTGGAATGAATAAATGGATGAAGAGTGTTTTAACAGTTATCACGTGGCTCCCTCCGCCTACCCCGCTACATGCGGGATACAGCGAGAAGCTGAAATAAAAAAAACTATATTTTAAACGTGAAATCGAAGAACTCTTGCTATTTTACACAAATCCTATATAATTTACGTTACATTCCGCGAAAATCAGCGTACAATTTAAATACTGCATACGAATGCCTCTCATATGGCTAATACCAGACGCATAATTATATTCGTCGAGTGCATATCGAAATAACAACGGTAAGGGCACTACGCCATCGAAACCAGAATAAAACAATACGGTATAGGGAAACTAGTTAAAGGATGTATAAAATTACCAATTATAAACAAACAAACAATAAAAACAATAAAATATTGAGGCTGTAATGGCGCAGGTATAAGCGATACTGATTGTAAACGTGGTTGTGGATTCGATTCCCATTTGGGGAATGAATTATTGATTATTAATATTTTCATTACTTCGCTCTGGTACCAAGGCAAAAGCATTAAGTTCTGCCACTCATCACGCAATGCTTAGAAAATTCGGCAGGAAGTGAGGAACGGAGTGTCTTAACACTAGGTTCCCTCTGCTTTTCCTGCTATATGCGAGACACAGCTTAAAACTGAATGAATAAAAAATAAAATATATACATATTTATTTATGTACTTTGAGAAATTTTACAGAAATTTAAAAAAAAAATCTAATCAGCTTTACACTATATCCCGCACGTAGCAAGGTATGTAAAGGAAACCTAGTGTTAAGACACTCCATTCCGCACCTCCGTTAAAGCAATTAGTTAAATATGCTTACATCGTATACTAAAGTATGTGGACCATATATAACTTCCTACTTGCTGTACTTCCCGACAGTCTGTTGGCCTGCAGTGTAATCACCTTAGAGGTGTGTTTTGCAGATAGACCAATTACGCAAATTTGACTTCCCTGCAGATTTACTCTGGCTACGATACGGGATCTAATAGCTTGTGACGTGAGCGGTGAGTTCGACGTTTTCGCTTTTGTATGTAATAGTGAATCTTATCTAAATAGTATTTGAGTGTGACGGTATTTTCTTTTTTTTATTGTTGTAATTTTTAAAATATGTCAAAAAATTATTTAATAAGTTTCAACTAATTTTGTTAAAGAAAATAAATTACAAGTTACAACGTTTTATTTTCTTTTCTCGGTTGAGTTCAGCCACTAAACACGCAATGCCTCCAGAATTCCGCACTCAGCAGGGTAGGCAGCGAGAAACTAGTGTTAAGACACTCCATTCCCCACTTTCTGCCGCACTTTGCCTAGACACCAGAGCGAAGAAATGAAATTATAAGCGTACCTAAATAAATATTTCACTTCCTCGAGTGGGGATCGAACCCACAACCGTTGCGTTACAATCACACCCTTGTGCCGCTGCGCCACGACGGCCTCCTATTCTTACGCTCATGAATAGCCTTTACACCAAAATTGTATTTATTATTACTTTTTTCTTGTTTAATCCATTTATAGGAAGATTCTAGGCTATTCATAGTTTCTATGTAACTCACTATACCTGTACCAGGCCTCTGTCAATTCCACCACGATCGGTTCAAGTATTTATATAAAAGAACTAAAATATCACATTATAACATAACATATAATGCTTTAGCTTAAAGAAAATGGCAAATTTAATAATAATCGAAAGAATATCAATAGTAAAATTTTAAAGACTTAATATACTTTAAACAACCAAAGATGAACGTGTGAACACGAAAGTTTCAGAAGCACGTCGTGGAAACAATAAAATTTACGGTTCAACGCTGTATTAATAAAGAAGTTTCCACAGTCTCAGTCGCTAAATACAATACCTGAAACAATTTATTTAGGTTCCTCCAGGTTCCTCCATATTTTCACATGTAAGTTTTTTTTATAAATCACTATTACATAATCTCAGGTCTATTCAAAGTTCAATAATATGAATATGAATGTTAGATATATATTTCATATCAAAATTATGAATACCTAATTTGTTATAAAAAATATATAAAAAAGTACTATCGTATATAAATTTTATCGACATTTCAGTGAATAAAATGTAAAAGGCAGGAAAGCAGCAAATAATTCTATAGTACAAAGTACTAATTGGAGCGTACATTTTTTACTTTTATTTTCAGCTTCCCGCTCTATCCCTCATATAGCAGGGTACGCAGCGTAAGTATCCCTCATACATCGATACCAAATCTCAATCAGTTTCAAGTAAGTTTAATCTAACCAAGTTAAACTACCTACCTTTGAAGAATATTTCAAGTTTATCTGATCGCACCCTAAAGACGTAACCGCTCAAAGCTCACCAAAGCAAATGTCTATAAATCTGATAAGGAACCAACCCATCCGCGAGACTGCGGAATTGTTCAAGTCTGGATATTACCACACTCACCTTTAACCCATCG
Organism: Heliconius numata; assembly: GCA_016802625.1. NCBI lineage: Eukaryota > Metazoa > Arthropoda > Insecta > Lepidoptera > Nymphalidae > Heliconius > Heliconius numata. The sequence continues at coordinate 71,765 of JAEBDU010013128.1, forward strand.
GAGCTTTTATGTTTGACGACGTTTTATGGAAATTTTAATATGTTATAATATTAGTATTTATGTGAGGTCGTCGTGGCGTAGGGGCACAAAGGTGTGACTAACGCGATGGTTGTGGGTTCGATTCCCACTCAAGGAAATGAACTGTTTAATATTTTCATGTCTTCATCATTCACTCATCGTGAACACACAATGCGTCTATAAATTCGGCAGAAAATGGGGGAGCGGAGTGTCTTAACACTTGGGAACTCTGCCTACTCTACTATATGCGGGATACAGCGTGAAATTGTATTTATTTAATATGTTATTTATAAACCTTAAAGGCTATATAAGTTAGCTCTTATCTTTCAGTATACCAGCTTTGACGTGAGGCATTGGCATAACATACCTATATTGTAAATTTGGTGCTCGACAATATGTTTTGCCATAAAACCTTCCATTCCACAATTTCCAACTAAAATAAATGAAATTTTGATTTTTCTTACGAACATATATACATACATAATCCTATATCATAATACAAATAAAAGGTTCATTGACTTATACAAAGTAACTAATAACACTATATTATAGGCTCTCACATAATAACGTTTCTATTTATATTTCTCTGCGCACATTTCCCTCGGTATTTGAATTGCCATTTTATGTTCCAAAAACCAAATTTCCTGCCACCACACTCCATTTGGCTGATGCAATACGACTGTTTAATACTTGATTGCGCTCGCCCTACATTAGATTTATAACGTAGTACTATATAAGTAGCTATTAATGTTCCAGCTTTTATAGGAAGAAAAGTTTTTTTTTTTAAAAATTATAATCATCTAAATATACCTTCTTTTTCATTATCAACTTTTCCTACAAACAAATCTTATTTATAATCAATTTTATTAATTATGCATATTTAATTTGACTGTCGCCCTGCATAGCTTCAGTCGTAGGTTCGATTTCTTCTGGTAGGAATGAATCATTTTAATTTCGTCCGGTAACAAGACAGCGGAGCATTAACACGGAATATCTCGAAAATTGAGTGGAAAGTGGAAAACGTAGTGTTATTGAACGGTGAGTTTTAGCACTATGCTCCCTCTGGCTACAGCATGCAGCATAAATATTATTTGTGAAAAAACTTTTACATAGATATCTCAACTTATATACTTAAATATACATATAATATATACTTAGCTAAAGTTGCTCGGGAACCAGATCTAAACAGTACGAGGCTCTTTGTTACAAACCTTTGGACTACATATAAGGTCTTTGTAAAGTAGAAACATAATAACATCGCAACTTTCTCTATTCACAATAGATAAAAGATTTACTCTTAAAAGCAAAAGTACTAAGTTACATGTATACATGGACGTACTTATATACATATGTACTTACGAACTTTTATTAAAAAACTCAGCATAAAGGCTAAAACGACATTCTTTACTTCTATTTTAATAAGAGGCGAAGGAGTACAAGCGTGTGGCTGTAAGCGCGACAGGTTGTGGATTCGATTTCCACTCGAGGAAATGAAATATATAACATTTTTATTTCTTCACTCTGGTGTTGAGGCAAGGCGCGGCATTAAGTTTTGTCATTTAACACACAGTGTTGCCAGAATTCGGCGGAAAATAGGATAGGAACCATAAGAGTCTTAATGAGAACGAAGTGTATTAATACTAGGTTCCCAGGTTCCTTCTTTCTGTGTGAAGCTATATAATAAATATTTACAAAACCAATAACTTCAAAACTCATTATAAAATTTTATTACAGAGAAAATACTCCAAAACTGTAATAGGTGCCAAGTACCACATTTATTTCAAATGGGAACACACGAGGAGTTCCATTGATAGTACAATAGATGAGTTGTAAATGGAGGAATATAAATCGGTCGTAGGCGCGTTATTGAATTCATCAGAGCTACAAAGGACCAATTACGAGGGGTGGCACGAACTACAAGGTCAATTGACAGTCCGCTCGCCCGAGTGACTCATCCAGGATTTGGCATATGAAATAAAGTTAGGGAAGGGTCCTAATAAAATTGTCGAATAAAAAGGTTTTACCTCAGCTGGGATTATGAGAGTTTCGTGCATGACGGGATCAGCTCGTTTTCCTATGTTAAATTGAAGTTTTATACAATATTTAATTTTTTTGTACGCGTCTAAATATTATTGTTCTTATATGGCAACATTCATAAATATCTGTCTTTAAGGTAAACATATTTAAAATTTATCTGTCAATTGGTTTAAATGTTTTCTTTATTTCATAATAATAATTATTATAATATCAATACTGTCAATTGTAGATAAAAGTAAAGTGCAACGTGCACATCAATTTAATTAAGATAAGACATAATAAAAATATACAATAATAAATTATTTTATAGTACTTTCTTTATAATATATCTCTGAGTAACTGCTACAGATTATTTATAATAACCAAATCTTTGTTCTGACACAATAGGTTCGTTCGATGAGCATCATTGGCTGTGAGCATGCCTCATTGTCCATTGTGCGCTAAAGAATTCATTCAACCCCGCAAAGTTGGCTGCGGACGTCGATACATCAACTATTGTTTATAGCGCCACGCGTTCGTGAACAGTATTGCTTTATTTTTACAAATAGATATTGAAAATAATTTCTTTTGATTGTAGTTAAAACCAGCTTAACGCTTCCCGCATTTAACGGGGTAGGCAGAGGGAATCTAGTATTAAAATTCTGTTGAGTAGTGTTGATAGGCGAAACTCAACGCCGGGTCAGGCCTTAGTGCTAGAGCGAAGAAATAAAAATATTAATAAATAATAATTCATTCCCTCGCATGGGAATTGAACCCATAGTCGTCGCGTTACAGTCACAACTTTGAACCCCTGCCTCATTATAATTTATGTAGAATATAGTTATTCATTATTTATATCAATTCCAATTGATTGCCACGGTCGCACCGCCGGTCATGGCGTACAGTAAGAAATAAACATATATCCAGTAGTACTCGACGGTTATGGATTCATTTTTATTTCGGAGATCGTTATATTATTTTAAAATAATTTCGAAAACTATTGTATGTTCTTTATAAACTATATAATATTTTTCTAATAATTACTCTTAATTATTTTTATATTAATTTAAACATATAATTATCGTTAAAAACCAAGCGGTAAGAAAATTAGAGGGAGACCTCAGTTGACCTTCAAAAACACAGTTAGAAGAGAAGAAAAAGAAGAGAAAAAGCGAAGTAAAGCTAAAAACCACAAAATGCGATATTTTTATGTTCTTTATATTTAAAATAATAAAAAAATATATCAGGAAGAAAGTAGGTATATTGAATATTGTAGTAGGTACATGAACCAATTATATTGTAGACTAAAAGTCTACGTGCATAAAAATTTGCACATTTGTTAAAACCCCCTAGCTAGTGACTATTGAAAGATTTCAATAATTTAACTCAAACGAATTGTATAAAAACCGGAATTTTTGTGACTGACTCACTCGTTCATAAAAAAATCTAACCCGGTTCTAGGTGACCTAGAAACTTGAGGTTTAGTACCAAGGTTGACTATTATACATATTTTTTTATTATTAGGCACCAAACCAAATTTTGAGTTTAAATTTTATCTCGAGCAAATACAAAACTGCACTCATGTAGATCTGTTCTTTTGTCGGTAAAGCCGAGAATGACGTATTACTCAATATTAAACTTGGCTCTCCTTTCACATTTATTTATTGTAATAAGAATATATAGACCAATAATTATTTAGAGAACAAACTAAGTAGAATTTCAGACAAAGTAATTTTTTTTCATTGAATTCTGCCTCTTAGCACAGTATCTCGATTTTGGGAGGAAAGCGAACGTCAGAGTATTTAACCATCAGGTATCCACCCCGTTATAAACAGGACAAAGAAAATAAGATAAATATAAAATTTTAATTACACAGACAAATTTTATATTACTATAAAATAATTTTGATATCTATAGCTAATTATAACTATAAATTAATTCTCCACTTTTTTCCCACTTTAAACACAACATTTGCTCTTAGACGAAATTCAACGCCATATTTGAACCCACAACTCTCGTTGCCTTTAATCTCATGGTTCGTTGAATTATTGATACGTGCATGTTATGGTTAAGTGCTTTCAATATTCCTAGATGCATTAATCCTTAGGTTATTATCATAATATTATGTGTAGGTATTATCCATTTGTGCATATAATTATCAAATATATTTAGGTATAATATAAAATAAATAATATAAATCAGCCTGTATTCCGCAGGCAGCAGCATTTTCAAGATATTGTGTGTTGAGGGGCGGAACTCAACGCCGGGCTATTACATGGCCAGAGCGATGACATAATTAAATAATTAATTATTCATTCTCGCGAGTGGGGTTCGAACCCACAACCGTCGCGTCACAGTCGCATTCTTGAGCTGCAGCGCCACGACGGCCTCAATTTTCAGCTTCACTCTATCTCGCTCTCTATATATCTCGCACTCTATATATCTCGTCTCAGAGGAAGCCCAGTGTCAAGACACTCCGCTCCTAACTTTCCGCCGAATTCTGAAGATATAATATGTAGAACTGTATTTTAACGACTTTATAGTAATCTATTTTAGCTTATAACTTTATGCTTATGATATAAAATAGGATTCTAATAATAATTTCCTAAGTTTAAGTTTAATGCAAAAATGAAATGCAGGAAATGCTATGCGCTACAAACTACTAACTTTGTCAAACTCTATTTCAATATCGAAGTGAAATAAGCTGATATGTTTAACTTTATGTGATATTAGAAACTGTAGAGCCAGATTCTGGTAATTCGTATAAAACATATATTTTTTTAGCTTCACTCTGTATCCCGCATTCAACAGGGTAGGCAGAGGGAATCTAGTGTTAAGACACTTCATTTCTCATTTTCCAATGAATTCTGGAGGCATTGTGTGTTAAGTGACGGAATTAACCGCCCCCCTCCTTTGACATTAGAGCGACGAAATAAAAATATAAATTTAAATAAATAATTCATTTCCTCGATTGGGGATCGAACCCACAACCAGTCGCATTTTTAGTCAGACACTTGTGCCCCTGCGCCACAACTAGCCTCTTTTATATCTTCATAATTATTAAGACTTCCAAGACCAAAATCTTTTAAGATACCGATTGGCACAGTTCAAACGTGCCTAAAATAATTCATAATACCACGTGTAATCTATGGTTGTCGTTTTATATTACATAATATGAGGAAACTTCATATAAACAATTATAAAAATACTGATTCATATATGTGAATAACTAAAATTCCATCCTGGTTTAGCCAAATAAGTCTTTGCATTTTTCATATTAGCAAAGAATAGTGATATGTTCTCTAAAAGATTTCTCACTATACATGAACTTTTTTTTCAGCTCCACGCTGTATCTCAAATTTCCGCCAAAATCTGGATTGCGTGTTGAGTAGCGGGACTCAACGCTGCGCTTTATCTCAAAACCACAGCGAAGAAATGAAAATATTTTACTTCATTTACTCTAGTGGGGATCGAACCCACCTTTCGCGTTCACAGTCACTCCACAATTGATAAACCGCATGACTGAAAAATAATAAACCGCATATAATAATGATATTCTTCATAGAAAACTTTTAAACTGTCTGTCAACACAAATATACTGACCTAAAGTCAAGTAGCAATCAACGATTGCACTCTATCTTAGGATCGTCTAATGAACAATTATGCCAGTTAACTCTTGACCGCAATTAAACGATATTTTTGTACTTGAATTAACCTTATTAAAAAACTCTTTATAACGAATTGATTATAAAGAATTGTGTTTTTGAAATAAATTTAAATAATATATATTTTAAAACATATTGAGATTTATATATTTTAGTAACAGTTATAAGTTATAATATTTATTTTTAAAGAAATAACCATAAATAGATCAAAATAACCACAATGTGTCTTTATTCTTTTGCATACAATTTTCTCATGCTCGACGTGACACAACAAAGCCATTACCGGTGTCCCACATAACACGCGTTCGAACTCCATATCCAACGGACCTGTCGCAACCAGACCAGTAGATCCGGGAACCATACGCTTCCAAATACGGATGGATACATTGAAAACAAGTGCACGTCAATAGAAAAGTAGCTGCATAATCATCAGTCACAAGAAGAACTCAAATGAGGCAAACCAGTCTCAAAAGGTACCTTCGTACCAATGGCTTGAGGCGGTGAGGCTACGATCGTTGTTTTACGTCCAGTCACGCGCGAGTCCCCGATGAGACGGCCGTGGTGTTTTGTGCTGCGCACGCGCATACCACTTTCGAAATCACATATTTTCTAACGTTACAAGTGTCGTGAATTGATTTCTTGTTTAAACAATATTGTTTGTAAATATCACTGTGTGTTTTAGTGAAAATATGTGAATTGTTTGTGTGTGTGTGGCTTAAAATTTTTTTTGGATTGCGTTTACAATTTTTGTGGTAAGTTTTTGAGATTTTTTTAGTTTTTTTGGAATGTTTATTCTTCAATAAATATTTAGTATTTTTTATAAATATAGCAAAAAATTAAAGAAAAATAATGTAATCTATGCACAATAACTAAACAGCTGTTCACTGTGTCTATTCATGCAACGTAATTATTATATCAGTCTCTAGAATTTTCTGAATTTTCACTTATTTTAAATATGAGAGTGTAGGTAATATTAATATTTATATCTTTCAAATTATTTTTCTGACGTAACATCTTGTAAAAATATTTTTTGACACAAACTCAATAGGTTCAAGCTCTACCAATAACAATGATTGTCATTGAATTTAACACTGCGCTATTTGTCGTTTCAATAACAACAGTTAAAAAAGAAATAACTTCAAAATAAACAAATATCATATAGAAAAAATAATGCAAAATAAAACTTTAAAAAATATAAAATAATAATAATACTCTCTAATTTTTTTATACCCAATAATAAATTAATAAGTTCACTTGCCTTAAAAAACTTAACTACACTGTAAAAATTTTATTTTCGTATATATCGATTATATGTCATCATTTACATCATACATTTTTCACGAGGCAAGGACACATGTGTTACTAAACAAAGCCTTATCGTCATGACCTCAGCGATTTTTAATACATATTATTAGGTTTCTTGATAACTTACTTATACTCAGCCATTTTTAATTGTAATTTGCAAAATGAGAAGTTATTCGAAATCTACATACGAATATACAAAATTAAGAAAGAATTTCGGCCGACAACCACTATTTCAAATAGTACCAGCTCATATAATAGATTCTATAAGTCCTGACTATAAATTACAAAAGGAATACATGCTTCGCAATCCAATTAATCGACAAGTACAAGCTACATTGCCAGTTTCGGAACATGATAGCTGCACCAAGCCAGTGATCATGGAAGACCAAAGCATAAATCACACAGAAGGTGGTTGGCCACGTGACGTACATCTCTACAACGAAGAGCATCTAGCCCGACATCGACGCCGCATACAACATGAAGACAGTTATGTTCAATCAGTTTTAAAATTAAGACCACCAATAGAGCACTTCATCGATCAGAACAATGCCATTGATATGTACCAAACTTATTTTGAAGGTATGAGACAGCAAGCGCCTGTTGAAAAGTATAACGTTCAAATAGCTAATATCTTCAGAGATTCCTTTCATAGACCCATATCGTGTATCGCGTGGACGACAGAAGAAAAATCTAAATTGGTAGCGTCATACTGCCATAAGATATATCCGTTTTGTTCAAACGTTAAACATGAAAATGTATGCTATATTTGGGATATAAATAAACAGACCGCACCAATATACAAGTTTTTACCTGACCACGGCTGCTGGCAAGTTGCATGCTCGCCTGCAGAACCTGATATTATATTAACGGGCCTTGAGAACGGTACAGTCCATGTATTTGATTATCGTTCAGGACCTAAAACAATAGGTAGCAGCTCTATATACAACTCACATTTGGGACCCGTTACAGCGCTTCGTTACATACATACACGAACAAATACAGAATTTTTTACGGGCTCCACCGATGGTCAATGCCTCTGGTGGGACCAAAGAAATCTTTCCCAGCCTGTAGATAATCTCACAATGTCAGTTAAATACGGCGACCGAGAAGAACCAAGTTTAATCAATTCGGAAGGTGTTAGTAGCCTACAATTTGATCGTGGCTTACCAACAAAGTTTTTGTGCGGAACAGAATCAGGACTAGTTATAAATGCAAATCGAATGGGTAGAAGTCATTCTGAAATATTAACATGTTACTGGGAATCGCACACGGGGCCTGTGAAAGCCGTACATCGCAGTCCTTGCACTACACGGATGTTTATTACTTGCGGCGATTGGAATGTTCGCATATGGAGTGAGGAAGTTCGCACTGCTCCTATAATAGTAACAAAGCCCTATCGACGCCCAGTCAGTGATGTCGCTTGGGCACCATTACGATATTCAGGTTATATGGTTGTGTCTGAAGATGGAATATTCTATTACTGGGATCTCCTTAGAAAGTATGACAAACCAGTGGCAACACTTTATATTTCAAGACATGGATTGACCAAGGTAACCCCTCATGTCGAAGGTAAGTCCATAGCAGTGGGTGATGATATTGGATCATTATATTTGCTTCGCTTATCTGAAAATATGACAATTCCTGGTCCAAATGATAAGCAGTTAATGCACCAAACGTATGACCGAGAAACTAGACGGGAACATATTTTGGACACAAAAGTTAAAGAACTGCGATTAAAAGCTCGCAACGAAGGTCAACCTGTAACTGAAGTTACTGAGGAAGAGTCCACTGACGACTTTGAAGAAAAAACTGAAAAATATTTTGAATGTGTCAGAGAGGAAATCAAGATTATGAATGGCTCTTTAAATAAAAGTAGCTCATCGCCTTTGTAAACCAGTTCTCCAGTTTCCAATTAATTATTCAAATAGATTCCTAAATGTTCTACACCTTTATAATTATATCCTCATAAAAATATTGATAGATAATGAATTATTAAATTGAGTTTCCAAATGAAAATTATTTTTTTAGTTTCGCGCTGTATCTCGCGCATAGCAAGGAATATTGGAAACTAGTGCTAAGTCACTCCACTCACATTAAGAAACTCCCGTTCTCGTTCCGCTGAATGTCGAGGCATTGCTTGTTGAGTGGTGGTCGAAGCTGCTGTCTGCCTTGCGTTACCAGTGCAAAGAAATGAAAATAATAAATATTTCATTCCCTCGAGTAGTAATAGCCCCTGCGCAACGGCCTTTATCTTTATTTAATAGTCCAAAAATATACCACCATATATCCACTTCAAAAAATAGATTATAATTACTTTTAATATACTTTCAAAAGCTACCATAATGGGATGTTTATAAATAATTTATGCCATAATAAACATAAAAAACTTTAAATCTGGCAGCCCGCATGTGTTCCAACAACACATATCCGGCCTATAAAGGGAGGGTTGCGCTCGTTTCTCAAAATAATACCTGATGGAGGAGTTCATAAAACTATGCTTAACTTAAATTCTTACTGTGGAACATAACAGAAATTATGTTCTTTTCTATAACAATAATATTTAATATTAAAATATTTATATCATTTAGATTACATTTTCATAAATTTAAATTTATAACTTCTAATTCACGCAGTATCCCGCATATAGCGGCAGAGGGTTAGTGTTAAGATACTCCGTTCCCCACTGTCCGCCGATTTTTTTTAAGCATTGAATATTGAATGGGTAAACTCAACGCCGAAATCTTTGCATTGGTGCCAGAACGAAAAAAATAAAATATTAATAATAAATAATTCATTCCCCTGACTGAAAAACGAAGCCACATCCGCCACATTACAGTTGAACCCCTGAGCCACAATGACCTCATTTATAACTTACTTTCAAAAATTCAAATTTTTCGTTATCTAATACAAATCTTAATCATTTCAAACAAATTATATCTAAATGCCTTACAAATATAATTACGTTACAAAATATTTAGTAGATGTTAGCAACTAGCGTACCAGCGTACTAGTCTGGGCACAGAGTGCGTCACGGCAACTTTCACCGGTGCCGCTGAACTGGCGGCGCACGCGCACTCTCAGCGGGTCCATGTTCTTCCGCTTGCAACCTATATATAAAACCCATTTTTGTTTAAATATTAAAATGTATATTCAGTATTTTATATTGATATTCAGTTAAAGATTTGTAATGGTTATATATTACCAAAGTAGTTTTACAAAAAAAATTTTAAAAAATCGCCTTTCTACAAGTAATTCTATTATATATAAATTATATGAGCCTAAATTAAATTGGATAACGTGTAACCTCTGAGGAGTTTCAATATTCAGTTCCTAACTCCATCATCACACCAGCTCGGTAATACCATGATATTGTATTGTCTCCAAAGCTATATATAATTGTTAAGTTTATGAGGATTTCGTTATTACAAGTGGTTCAAATCCAGATTCTTAGATTTTATTAAACAGTTTTTAAGAGCTTGACCTAATTAAGGCGTGTTAAAACATAACTTTACTTTACATAACAAAATTGTATTAAGTATTTATTTGTAAATTAATATTATTTTGCAATAAGTATAGGTACCTTTATGTTTCTTTTTTCTTTTAACTCTACAGCTATATTTTTATTATACTTTCTATCAGACACTTCAAGTAAGTAATTTAAGACTATTAAGATAATATTGTCGCTAGAGAAATCGTGCGTAATAAGATACATTCATAAAATCTATTTTATAAAATTGTAAGTAAAGGAGATCACACGTACATACTTACGTACAAACCTACTTATGTTTTTAATATATAAATACGTTTTCCGTCTTAAATTATTTTGTGAGTTTAAGTCTTTCTCTTATTATTAATTTTTTTTTATTAATTGTAACTAAGTACACTAGAATTGTAGTTTTACAACAATTTGGTTAAATATAAGTAAATAAACGTAAAAAGGTAGCTGAAACTTTTTTCGATATTTGACATGAAGACAAATCAAAATTTTTAAAGTAAATTAGTGGTACTTAGTTTATTAAATAAAATAAACTATACTTCTTGACGATATATGTATGTTAAAAAATTTTTTTTCTTATATTTTTTACCATATTTTAATGAAATCTTCAGAGATTCAGAGAAGAGAGTTCAGAGAACTGCTTAAGAGAGATAACAGTTAAACGTCTATAATATTATAGTGACTAATACAAATATACATATATTAGATTGTTCATACGTAATTAATTCAGCTAAATGCAATTATGGTGGAATGTAATGTCTGCCGCTTGCCTGCAGCTATGTAGGTTAATATTTTATACAGATATAAAAATAACCTTGGATTTTCTTAGTAGCTTTACCTATAGGGTTTTCTTATTTATTTGATTAAAAATATGTTAAAAAAAATTGAGAATATAAAATGAATTTTTAGTTTTTAATTCTCTTTTTAGCACGACGTTGAATTCCGGCACTCAACACGTATTGTAATTCAGAATTCGGCGGAAAGTAGAAAACGCAGTGTCTTAACACTAGGTTCCCTCTGCCTACCCTACTGTGTGCGGGATACAGCGTGAAGCTGATTTAATTTTATTTGTTTTTGATCCTTAGTAATGTATAGGATTTCTTATGTATTTAATAAAAATATATTTAAAAAAAACTGAGAATATAGAATGAATTAGTATTAAACTTTCTTATAAAAAAAGCAATATAAAAGTTCGGAGTTAGATGAACTTTAGCAATCAACAGAGTTGAGTGTGCAGTTAAAAATAAGCTCTTACTAAAGCACTTAAGAGGCAGAAACATTATAACCTCTTATATACATATAGTCAAAGACCAAAGCCAGTACTGAACTCGCGTGAGAACATTGTTTGTTCGCTTTAGAACGACAAGATGACTCACTTGCACGTGAATGAATATAAAATTCAACTAAAACGGTTCACTTTTTACGACTTCGCACGATTAGTTCGCAAATCGTTATATAAATGAGCTAAAGTAAAGGAATCTTTGGATTATGTAAAATATATGTTATATTAAATTTGTTATATCTTAATTTCAATATACATAGGTATAGATATTGTTTTTAAAATGATATTATAATAAGAAAACGATAATAATTCAAAATAGTAAATAAATAATTATATATCCAAGCGGGAGAAGCCGCGAGTGGGTCGCTAGTGAATAATGTTAATTTATTTCAAAAAGTTTCTCAAAAAAATATTATTTAGGCTTATTTTTGTACCGTCGTGTATTACGAAATAGGTTCCCTAACTTCACAACCAATGCAAAACAAGTATTTCAAAAACTTCTCTATAATTCTAAATAGAAAATAATAATATGTATTTACAAACACAGTAGTTTTATCGCGCAATCTAGTTTCTACGGTTGTTAGCTTTTCAAGAAAGGTTGCGCGCTGCTAGCCTATTATCAAATGCGAATATTATTGTAATACAACATTCATTCATTTCTTTGCTTCAAGCTTATCTAACATATAGCAGGGTAGGTACAAAATGTTAGTGTCAAGGCACTCCGTTTTCCGTTATCTGCCCGGATGGGATCCAACCCACAACCATAGCGTTTACAGTCACATGCTTGTGCCACTGTACCACGACGATCTCAACATTTACGAAAATATTGTCATGTTTTATTAAATATCTAACATATATAGGTAAATTTTTGCAAAAGAAATGATTGTTTAATTTCTACCTGCTACCTGTATTAATAAGGGTTCCTTTTTTGTTTAAAAACTACGGAACCCTAAGAATGAGAAGTGTGTGTGAAATGTAGGCTTAATCCTATCACTATACTTTATTTTATTGCATTAATAACAACTTTTTAAAATTAAAAGTTACAAACCACATTTTCCTGATTTTGTGCTATTTAAAATACTGCCATGTTATGAGTCAACCGACGTTCAGATAAACTAAATTAGTATTAATTGTTTACGTAAATTATAGGCTTGTGAATAACAACATTACAAAGTTCTATATAAAATATTTAAATTACTGAATTCTTATGCATAATATAATACTCTTTACTTTGAAGCAGACTGTGAACGCGACAGGTTATGGGTTCGACTTCCACTCAAAAGAAATATATATTTTCATTTCGTCGTTCTGAGCAACGAGAGAAAATACAGCTTTCAATTCCGTCATTCGACACACAATGCCTCTATAATTCGGCATTGCCTTAATGGGAACAGAGTGTCTTGACACTAAGTCCGCAGGTCCCCTCTGCCTTCCCGCACATAGTAGCTGGGGGATAAAGCGTGAAGCTAAAAAAATATACTTTTATAAGTGGAATCTTATATAGTACACTTGTAATGTAAACAATTAATTTCATTGTAAAACGCAATACCTGACTCATAAGTTTTCAAATCACATAATCTTTTGATGTGAATTGTAAACGACTACTGTTAACTAAGTTGATATAGTGTATGACGAAATTAAAAAGTAACGTTTTTTTTTAGCTTCACGCTGTATCCCGCACGTAGTAAAGAAAGCCTAGTATAAAAACACTCCGCTCTCCATTTTCCATTCTCCTCGCTCCCATTCTTAAGACATTGCTGACAGTGTTGAATGACGAAATTAGACGTCCCGATTTGCCTCGACACCAGAACGAAGAAATGAAAATATAACTAATTAATTTCCTCGAATGGAAATCGAACCTACGCCTCTACTGCGCCACACGCCTTAGGTAACTAACGTAACATATCGATATGCTAATAATGACGTGCAAAGTCATTGTTGTCACCGTTTACCTTGATAAAACAATGGAGAAAACGTACACTTAATATGTGCGACTAGGCAAACCTCCGCATGCGTCGAATGCCAATGTCAACTAATTTGCAAACCGGTATTACTGTTACTACTTATATGTTACCGAAACAGTATGACCGACATCACGTTCATATTATATTATATTATAAACATTATTTATTATTAAGTCACGAAATTGTTTTAAGCAAACATGGCAGATCGTAAATCAACTCGAAAGATATTATGTGTAGAATATCACTTATCGAATATTTAAAAAGAAATTAAGATATAATTGCATTATACTAATATTTAGAATTATCTTTTTTTTTTGTATTGTGATAAGCTGAGAGTTTTTTTTTTGGCATATCACTCCGTACTCTACTATCCTTCCCATGAAGTTAAATGTAATGCTGAAGCTGTATACCGCACATAGCAGGGTAGATAGGCGGAATCTGGGAACCTCTGGGAACAGTTTCGTTTCACACTTTCTGCCGAAATGTAGAGGCATTGCAAATTGAGTGGGGGAACTGCGCTTTGCCTCATCACCAGAGCGTTCATTGGAATCGAACTCATAACCGTCGCGTTTAAAGTCACAGTCGCCGTTGTGCCCCTGCGCCACAATACCCTCAATGTAGGTTTTCAATTATCGAAATACGACTGCGTCCACGCATCGCTTAATCAAACACTATGGTATTAATTGTGCCAGCATTCACGTTTCTATTCGGGGAAATGCTTATAATTTAAATTTCATTGATTTAGGTATTTACACTTCAACCCTAGAATAAAGTAGCCAGAAAAGGCCACTTCTCGTGGACCTACAGTTATGAAATTTGGCACGAAGGCACTGAAAATTATAAATTTATACACATTTCAATAAAAAAGTCAAACTTAAGTTTGTCAACTTTTATAAGCTGTACTTCCCGTTGACCTACAATTCTGAAATTGGTACTTGCACTTATTCGTTTTTTCTATATATTAATAATAACAATTTTCCGTTTCAGTAACACAATGAGTCGCGCAATGCGATGAACCAGGTGCTGGTGGCGCTCCTGCTCGTGACGGTCGCGAGTGCGCAGCTCCGCCCGGCCGACGCGCCGCCTGCCATCAACGATACACGTAAGTGAGTTTTACATGTTGGATTTTATTAGTTTCACACTGTATCCGCTTATAGCAGGGTAGGCAGACGGAACCTAGGGTTCCCAAGCGCCGCCGGGACATAGCATCTTGTGTCATGATCTCAATGGCGAGGTTTGTCTTTTAACAGAGGGTAGAAATGAAAATTTTAAATAATTCCTTTCCCTTAGTGAGAATCGAACACACAAACGTCGCTGATACAATCACACACTGTACTACGGTACCTACCACGACAGATCAATGATTTTATAGGAATTTCATAAATAAATCTCAATTTACAATATTTGACTTACTATTAAGGCCATCATAGCGCAGTTGCATTGCGTCTGATTATATACGCTATGGTTGCATAATCGATTACAACTCGAAAAAAAATAATTAAAATTATGTTTATTTCTCTGCTCTGGTAAGACGAATTTTTAACGTTGAGTTTCACCACTCAACAACTATTACTTATTAGTTACAAAAACTGGCAAACCAATATCTCGAAAATAGATTAATTCTGTCATACGGAAAAAGGTGAAGCCCGTTTTACATATATAATAAGTACTCGTATGTATTTCACACTATTATTTTGACATCACATAATATATGTAGATAGGTACTTAAAATTAACAGCACGTGCACATTCATCGCTTCCGCTCATTTACTTACGTAAAAACTACCTTGTGGTTTCTATGCTTAACAAGAAATTGGTATTGGTGGTTTAAAGTTTTGCAAGAGTTACAAAAGAAAATACTAGTGCCTAACTCTTGCAAAACTTCTCTCCTGCACATAGTAGAGTAGGTGGAGGGCACCTGGTAACGTAGCCTTAAAGTATTGCATTCAAATAAAGATACTTCAACTTAAAATAGGGATATTCCGCGAAATTCTGGAGGCATTGCGTTGAATTTCGGAACTCAACGCCGCACTTTGCCTCGTTACCAGAACTATAAAGATGAAATTTCATTTATTTTCTCAAGTAGGAACCCACCACCTGTCGCATTGTGCACCTGTGCCACGACTGACCTCAAATTAGTTTAATGTTCTTAATTTAGTCAAAAATCTATATAAAGAACTTATATATATTATGCTCATAGAGTGAGCTTTTCTATTTAATATACAACTGCTAGTTTTTTAAACAATTAAAAGGAAAAAATAAAATCTAAATAAGCACACACTAGGGAAGAGAAGATTTAATGCCACCTGCATTTCATTTTTCTATTTTTTATGAAAAATTAAATTCTTTTACAGTAGAATGTTAATATAAAACTTATTAATAAATAATAACTATTATAATATATTACTATACTATTACGAAATAGGAAACGAACAACTTTTATTGAGTGCCCTTCTCATCGATAACTAAAACGTCAATAAACTTCAGTATGTGAATACGTTTTAAAAAAAAGAGCCATTTCCAACGAACAATTCAATGGAAGCGAGTTCAAATATTGACAGAATGATGCATAGCGTAATGTGAATCCATACCTATATTATAAATTCGAAAGTAACTCTGTCTGTCTGTCTGTCTTTTACGCAATCAGGGCCAAACCGCTAATTTACTTGTGATAAAATACTCATACAGAGATACTTGAGGGTCTCGTGATGAACATAGGATACTTTTTTTTCTTATATTTGTAATATTTTCGATATTTACCAATATATTAAAATACTTATTAATTTGATATGCAATTTATTCCGCCATGTTAATAACAACCGTCGCTAAGCGACCGTTGCTAAGCAACGATTTGCAAAGTTTGTTGTTAGAAAACATCACCCAAATAGAGCTTGCTTAAGGCATCTCTCTATTGAAAACTGAAAATAATTTCTTAAATATATTTAATAAATATTCGTATAGTTGAAGCGGGCGTAGCCGCGTTCGGGTCCACTAGTAGTGAATAAAATACAGTGGCTCTCTGACTATACGATCGAACGGTACCGTTAATTGAACGGCACACTAATCGCATATTGCGCGCGCTTTCCCTTTAGAAAGTGTTGGGTTTGAACATTAGTTGGGCTATGTCATTTTAAATGTTATGAATTATAATTATAACCTTTTTGAGGCCAGTCGTGGCGCAGGGTGAGACGGTAGATATGACAGGGATAAACGTGACGGGTTGTGAGTTCGATTACCGCTCGAGGAAATATTTAATGCTTCCATTTTCTTTGCTCTGGTGTTGAGGCAAAACGCGGCATCGAATTCCGCCACTTATTAGCATTGTCTTCAGAATTCGGCGGAAAGTGGAGAATGGAGTGTCTTAGCACTACTTTCCTCTGCCTACACTGTGTAAGGGATTGAGAGTGAAGCTGATTTAATTTTAATTTTTATATTAAAGAAGATTTATTGTATGTTGTACCTACTAGTAAAGCATAGAGTGTGATTTTAATATATAATAATTCATTTCTCCGTGGAGGAATCGAACCTTCAACCATCACATTTACACACGCTCGTGTACCTCTACGCTGCAACGGCCTCGAATATGTACATTTATGTTAATAAATACATGAATACGATAAACCATATCCAGGCTTGAGCAGCTAAATAATAACTACTAGGCACAGTACTTCAAAACCTTCCACCATATATCACAAGTGCACTTACTCTATACTTTATTAGTATAAAGTACAAAAAAATCTCCTTTTATATAAAAAAATATATAAAAGTTTAATGAAAAGCAAGCTCATTGCTCATCAAAGCACTTGTGTCCAGGATGCGGCGCAAAGTGCGTGCAATGCGATGCAATACCACTAGAATTCGGTGGAAAATTGAAACCGAGGCTAGCAGAGAAAAGTAGTGTTAAGACACTCCATTCCTCACTTTGTTCCGAATTCTAGAGACAATGCGTAATAAGTGGCAGTTTTGATCTGAACGAAGACAAATTACATAAATCTGATGACAAAATTTAAATAAATATTTAATTTCCTCGAGTCGGAATCGAACCCACAACCAATTGGTTTACAGTAACACTTTGTGCCTCTACGCCACAACTGGCCTCGACTATAAAAATATATGAAAATTGAATGAAAAGCTCATTAAACCACTTATATCCAGGATGCGGTGCAGAGTGCGTGCGGTGCGCTGCCGACGGGTGTGTCAAGTGCGCCCGGCTGCTGGTCTGGCCGGGAGGCTCCTGCGCGCACGAGTGCCCCGCTGGTACGCGCGAGGCCTGGGCCCATGATGATCACCTGATGGGCCGCGTGTGCTATCCTGGCAACACTTATAATGAAGTTAGTTTGGTTGCTCTTTGTTTGGTTTTTTGTATTATTTTATTGAAGCTGGACAAAATAAATTATAGAGGCAGTTGTGCCTAGAGGCACAAAGTGTGACTGTAAATTCGAAGGTTTATGGGTTCGACTCCCACTCGAGGAAATGAAATATTTAATATTTTCAGTTTCTTTGCCCTAGTGTCAAGACAAATCGCGGCGTTAAAATTCCGCCACTTAACACGCAATGCCTCCAGAATTCGATGGAAAATGGGGAACAGAGTGTTTTAACTCTAGGTTCCTTCTGCCTATCTAGCTATATATTAGCGTGGAGCTGAAAAATATTTCTATAAAATAAGAGCTGAATTTAATACGAAATGAATATAGTAGAGCTAGGTCACAATAGCATCTTAGAAAACTAGAATTATAATATTAATAGTTCATTGAGTTCAAGCCCATCCAACATATGAGATAATTTGAAATGCAGATAGATGCCTCTAGAGAAAAAAAATATCTACATATATAAACGAGATGTACGAGTAAAAAAATAGGTCACTGGTTTCGTGTGGAACAAACGTCACACAAACACGGAGGCCACACTTTGATGCACTCCAGCTACCTACTAGTGAAGCAATATTCCAATCTCGTCGGTTAAGAAATAGTAATGTAAATCTGTTTTAAGTTGTTCACGTTTTACGTAATAAGATCGTAGATTACTATGTTATAAATATGCTTACAAAATTACACGCGGACAACGTTACTACATTTGAATAGATATGGAAGTTGTTATGTAATTACGGAAACTGTATGAAGTTATTTCAATATATTGATATTGCGTTCATTTTTTTAATACTAAATTTAAATTTCTCATATTAAGAAGCCATAGTGGAGTATGTAAACAGGTTGAATGAAGGTGATGAATGATGAAGGTTGAATGTAAACAGTTGCGGGTTCGATCCCCTTTCGAAGTAATAAATGATTATTTATAAATATTTTCATTTCTTTGCTCTGGCACTAAGGCACAAGCCACACTAAGGCACAAACCACAATGTCTTGAATTAGGTGGAAAATAGAGAACGGAGTGTCTTAAAAAAATTACACACTATATTACTAAATTACACACTACGTACGTGTATATGAGTATATCTATCAATTTCTTCGTAAACAATACATTGTCTTCACACGCAATCTCTATTGTAAGAGTTTTATTAATTATAGTGGTGCTTTCGAAGTAAAATTGTAAGATTATGTATGTAGGTAGGCCCGTAGAGATTAATAATGTCAACTTTCGATATTGTTAGAGCTGTCAACGCTAGTATCACGATACAATCAATACTAATGCTGTACAAGTTAATGCATTATGCATTTAAAGAAATATACGGACTATATAATGAAAAATGTGAAAAAACCACTAACGAAAAATATTATACACTCATACTTTGAAGTCGGTGTTGTTGTCAATTTAAAGCGCTATTTGTCTATATTGAAGGAAGTGTTTAATTTGTTATTAGAAGAAGAGTTTATAATGTCTAAACGTTATAAACTCAAAAGAATACTTATGTATGTTATCTAAATAATTAAGTCATAAATAGCGCAACAATAGTATTTAACGTTTTTTAAAAAATCGTAAGAGACTCAACCTAAGTTTGAATAAAACTTTCTTCCTAATAAAAAATGCAATTACGTCATTGATGCATCAAATAACTGATATATCATCTATATCAATTCTTCTACTTCATTAACACCAAAATAATAATAATTTCTAGGTACTAGTAGGCGGTGCTTGCGGAGCAATAGTGTGTATAGCCTTCGTAGCTGCGATCGCGGCGTACGCGCGGTGCCGCAGCAGTGCGCGTGCGCAGGCGCTGCCCGTGCCTCAGCCGCGCCAAGACGATGATGCGCAGTTGAGAGAGTTCCACAAACAGCTGGATTGTTTAAGGGTATGTAATACTGGATTTATTTTTATATTTTAAACTAATATTAAATTAATATTTTAGTCAGGTTTTAGATAAGCTTTTTTATATAAGCTTCTATCTTGTAATATTGGAATAACGAAGAATATTTGTTTTCAAATCGTCTTTTTATGGGCATAATATCGTAGTTTCATTAATCGTATATAATGCCTGCGATGGAAGATATATAGCTACATAATGTGCACCGTACTTTTAGAAGTAAATACTCGTATAACCTACTCGTACCAGTTACGATCTACTAAAGCTATGCTGACGATGACCTCCAAATGTTTTACTTTTAAATATTTCTTAAATTCAACTGTAGCATATTAGTAATCCAATAAGCATTTTTATTTATTTATTTGTAAATTGAATAAATAATATTTCACATAAAATTTACATTATAATAAAAAAAAAAATTTAATCAGCTTCACGCTGTATCCCGCACACCGCAGAGTAGGCAGAGGGAACCTAGTGTTAAGATACTCCGTGTAACATACTTTGTGGAGTGGGAGATCTCAACGCCGGGCTTTTTGCCTTAGTTCCAGCGGGAAGAAATGAAAATATTAATTTTTCCTATATTTACTTTCCTTCGATTGGGGATCCTCGAATCGAACCCTCAACCATCGCGTGACAGTCGCCCCTGCACCACAACAGCCTCAAATTATTACAAACTTAAACATTTTTATTTCCATTAACATCATACAGTACCTGTACGGTATACCTAAGCCTAACTCCATAACCGTGCCGCCCCGTTGAAGCGTGAACCAAACCTAGCGTGAAAACAACACGAGCACGCAGCGATTGTGATATGATACTCTGTTTCACTTTCGAAAGTTATAAAAGGAGATCTTACCTCATATCACTCTCACTGTCACTGAAACCAGATGCTTGCCAATCATGTGGATGACCAGCCGTACATATCTAAATTCTAATTAATGTAACCAGTGATTGTTATCATATGAAATTTGATGAAACGTGATTGCCGATCAATCAACCACTAGATCTTGATATTATATTATATACATAGATATTACATATATATGTAACTTTCTTTTTTATTTATGAATATACTAGTGGGCCCGGACGCGGCTACGCCCGCGAAAATATAAGCCTAAATAATTAAAATAAGTTAAAAAATAATAATAACTGGAGATTTATTATTAGAAAAAATATCTGAGTAACCGAAATGAACAAACAAAAGAAGTAAAAGTAACTAAAGGAAATTCTTAATATTAGAAAAAGTACCTAAAGGTTGCCGTGCGTGCGTAGGTACTAAACATTTTTCTATATTAAATAATTAATAATTTTTGCGAACAATGTTAAATAAAATCTCAAATGATTAAAATTACGATATTTTAAGTGTATAACATCGGTATAGATAACCTAACTGAAATAAATGAATTATAAGCAGCAAATAATTACATAAAAATTAACAGTAATTCGAAAATATATAAAAATTTACAAAACTATCTAAGTCATCTGCCCATTCGCGTCGGTCATACTGTGCCGCCCGAAGGCTAGGTCATTTGGAATCAGTGACATCTCCTTAATTATTATTTATTAGAATGTTATACAGTAAATTATAACTTCCATCTAGATGAAATGCTAAAAGTGACTATTATATTTATTTTCATAAGGATGAATATCAAATTATACAAATCATCAAATTTTTGTTAATGTATACAAATCTATATCGGCCCGCGCCATGTATGCATTAAGCAAACTCATTTTGGGTGACGTTTTCTTAAAACAACAAACTTTGCAAATCGTTGCTTAGCAACGGCGGTTGTTATAAACATGGCCGAATAAATTGCATGTCAAATTAATAAGTATTTTAATATATTGATATATATCGACAATATTAAAAATATGAGAAAAAAAAGTATCCTATGTTCATCCCGAGACGCTCAAGTATATCTGTATGTGTATTTTATCAACATAGAATTAGCGGTTTGGCCCTGATTGCGTAAAAGACAGACAGACAGACAGACAGACAGACAGACAGACAGACAGACAGAGTTACTTTCGAATTTATAATATAGGTATGGATTAAAAATAGCGAAGGAGTAAACGGTAGACGTATGTTGGTGCAAATAGATATTTGTTTATAGGTATAATTTAATTTTGTTAATCTATATAAATTTTGTAGTTTGATTAATATTTTAATATTATATAAATATTTTTTTTATTATTATTTTATTTAGTTAGTTTTTATAATTTTTTTTATTAGATACACCAAATATCCACTGTAATGGTGGTCCATTATGAAAATAATATTAAATTAGGTTCAAATAATGTAAATAAGGTATCTTTTAAAATTTAAATAAAGCTAGCAATGTTAAGCAACAAGAAATAATAATTATATAAAATTTTAAAAATAGAACATGTCGGCAGCGATTGAAACAGCACGTACGGCATAAACGTAAATGTAATTAATACATTTTTAATCTGTTCATTGCAATCTTTTTGAAACGGAAATGTAAATATATTGAAAATATTTGATCACATTATTTATATTTTTATGCCATTCAACTAAACTAAGTAACAATTTATGAAATTGAATTACTATGAACCTTAAATTTCCTATGTTCCAATAAATAAGGTTTAATTTCATTTTACTATAACTTTTTATTAACTGAAACTTTTTTGTTTTCAGCCGTACGCGTACACACTACTCGCTATATTAAATCACACGAGGCATCAAGTGCGTGAACTCTACCAACTCGGTAACAATGACGCAGCAATGGCTTACAGGTAATTTTCCTTTTTCATTTTGATAGGTTTTGTACTTATATATCACTTTTTTAGCTTCACGATATCCTACACATAGCAGAGTAAGCAGAGGGAACCTGGGAACTTTGTGTTAAGACAACGCAGAAGACGTTCTCCGCATTTCACCGAATTCTGGAAACATTGTGTGTCGAGTGGTGCTTTGCCTCGTTACCAGAGAGTATAAAAATATTAAATAATTCACTCCCTTGAGTAGGAATCGAACCCACAACTATAGTTGCGTTTATAGTGGCACACTTGCGGCTCTGCGCTACGATACCAATTACAATTATTGTAATATTTTATTAAGTTTAATAACTTCGATGCACTACTTGCATTACGATTGCTTTACTTTATTTACATTTAAGGCTAATTGGATGGTTTTAATTCAAAAATTGCTTAAATTTTAGCTTTTACCAGCAATTAACCTCAATTTTTAGTTTGATATAATGCTAAAAACCTTGATTACATAAAATATTTTAATGTACCTATTATGCAGTTGCGTGTTGAGTGACCTGGCAAAGCTGCTTATTCTACTGAACAAACAGCAAGTGCCGGTGGTGCCGGATGAGTGGCCGCGGCTAGCGGGCTGGGCCGAGAGGTATATATGATTACTTATACTACTATTTTATATTATGTAGGAATATTTGCCATTTTACGCCATTTGGGGCAAGTTGTGATGCGGATGTATAAGCGTGTGACTGGTTGTAGGTTCGATCCTCAATCGTAAATATTTAATATTTTTATTTCTTCGCTCTCAACATGCACTCAACATGCAATGCCTCCAGGATTCGGCAGGATGTGGGAAAAGAATGTGTTTGGAAACGGAGAGTCTTTACACTAAGTTGCCAGGTGGGTCTGGCTACCCTGCTACGTTCATTATACAGCGTAAAGCTAATAAATAAAATAATAAAAAATATATATTTTATATTACCTACGTACATTTTAAGGCTTACGGGCTTACCTACAAGTAATTACGAGAGCCTTG
Organism: Heliconius numata; assembly: GCA_016802625.1. Classification (NCBI taxonomy): domain Eukaryota; kingdom Metazoa; phylum Arthropoda; class Insecta; order Lepidoptera; family Nymphalidae; genus Heliconius; species Heliconius numata. The sequence goes on from JAEBDU010013128.1 coordinate 95,529, forward strand.
TTTGCCTCGTGGACGCCGTGTTTGTTTTTACTGACAAATTATGGTTTCAGTAGGATAAAAGATGTTGACAATTTTATTAACAAATGCTTTATATAGACGCTTTAAGTTAAATTTCGGGCTTAGTTTCGTTGACTAGTTATTCAAATACTACATTATTGTTAAAGTAAATATTTTTTAAAATACATTCTGTTAAAAATATTTTTAACTATTACTCATTATTTTTAGATTAACCTTATTCTTTTGTTGTTGTCATATATGAACTAATATAAATATTATGTTCATTTACAGAATATTAAAACGATACAGCCGTATTGGCGTAGAACAGCACCAAGGGCAATTAGTTAACTTCTTGCCCTCCCCACCGAGCCAGGGATCAGATTCTGATACTACGCAACAATCATTCACCACATTCAAACCACCGTCTTACTCTCCTACTTACGGAAGTCACATATTAGACAAGGACTTAGAAAACCAGTGCGAGTGGAACGAAACTGGCAGACCACCGAGCTACTCCCAAATAGAAAATGAAACCATTGTCCTGTCAGATCCATGGGAACGCCGACCTGCGGTTAGGCGTGAGAGTGTGTGGCTTGAGGACGAGCTCTTTGAAATGACAAGACGGCCTCAGGACGAACTTACAACGGAATTATAGATACAAAATGTTATACAAATGTGATAAGTACAAATAATTGAATAGTTCTAATTAACGCTCTTCTACAATGAAGTATGATTTTTTTATCTATTGTATAGTCGTTCTCTTTCCTACATGGCATCGCCGTATAATGAAACAATTCATAATAAATTTGTAATATATCAGAGCGAAAATAAGCAAATAAATATATAATTAAATTAATGCCCAACCAAAGCAAATAGAAATAAAAATATATCTAGTCTCTGATTACTGTATCGTCGTTTCTTAACAGAATAAAAAAATCTAAATATCTCTATTACTTTGAACTTATTAAATGTTTTATAAATCAATATATGAAAACGTTTTTTTATCAGTCTTGCTATATTATATAAGAAATATTCTAATATTGTTTTGAGTTTTGATATCCTCTCAGCCTATCTCTTTTTTCAAAAAATCTTATATATTATAACATGTACATATTATATACTTAAATAAATGTAGTTATATTACTGTACTATACTTTTATAGCATAAATTAATTTAATATAATATAATTAATAGCTACATCGAATTAGTATTAAGTATACCCAGCAGGCAATAATTACGTTTAATATTATACATTTGTGAAGTTTCATATTTGTTAATAAAAATAAGTGTGTTTTCCCAAATAATCCTTGTATTATTCTACATTTCCTGAACCTGAATGTAAAATTTTTATATATAGATATATTTTTTCTCCTTATAGAAAAGTTGTAAGTGAACTAAAAAATACAGCTATTAATAATTTATTAAATACTAGCGGCCCGCCCACGGCTTCGCCTGCGTGAACTACGTTATTATTAATTTCTGTCTCCATGACTACCTACGTCCTATAAGTGACGTCCATACAAAATTTGAGACTCCTAGCATTTGTAGTAACGAAGTTTCATACAAACTTTCAACCCCAAAAACAACCCCTTAGAAGTCGAATATTGCAAATTCCCGTCTTAGCGAGCACCTACGTCCTATAAGTAACTCCTATGCTAAATTTGAGATTCCTAGCACATGTAGTTTCTGAGATTTCGTGATGAGTGAGTGACCTTTCGATTTTATAGATATAGAAAAGATAAAGTTATAAACATATTTATTTAAAAAATCTCTTGTAATGTGCATAAAATTTTATAAATATTAAATATTTAATTACATAATAACGTTGTCATTTTATATATTTTAGTCAGTCGTGGAGCGGACTGTAATCGCGACATGTTATGGGTTCGATTGTCACTCGCAGAAATGTAATTATTATTATTTTACATTAATATTTTATTTTCTTTGCTTGGGTGACCAGAATTGGGCGGAAAGAGCGGAGTGGAATATCTTAAGTCTTAACAATAGGGGAGCCTATTGACTGTCTACCCCGTTACATATTCACAGCGTAAGGCTGAAAGCAAAAAGAAAAGAAGATTACAATGCCTAGCATATAGTGAATGTAAAAATTTGCCTTTAATCGTATTATATGCTTAAAATTTTAAATTTAAAAAATTTTCAATAGCAACTGTTCACTAATGTTGCACTTTAAAAAAACATATTATAACTGTTTTACAGTTATACTTATCTGTATAATTAGTACTTTATAATCTGTGATAAATCAAGAGAAAATTAAATGTCATGGGAAATGTCGCATGTGAATTGTCAATTCATAACTGTCAATTTTAATTTTTAATCAGTCGTTGTCAAATATTGTAGGGGATATGTGTTTTTTCAATATCTCTAAAAATAAAAATCGTGTTATTATATATATGCGGTCCTATTTATAAACAATAAATGAATCGACAGCAGTTTACAAATGGCAATATGACATTATAGTGACCAAAAATATATTTTTCTTGACCAGGAACGGTAAATAAAATTAAAACTGTTAAGTAGCGCAGCTATTCATAGCCGCTTTTATATTAAAATATATAACATCAAATTGTATATTTGAAGCTTAAATATTTTTTATTAATCTAATTTCTGCCATATCTCCTGTCCACATAATTAGAACTAACTCTTGAAAGCAGAACACTGAATTGCTTTGTTGTTTACTTATCAATCTCTGAAAATTATACAATCTGCATTTCTGATTGCTTTGTGTTCTATAAATATATAAATATTTTTTTCCAGAAAAATAAATTCAAGATGAAACATTTAGCAGCATGGTAAGTTCTGATTGATTTTTTTATTAAGAATTATTTAAACAAAAAGAAATGGTTATAGAGTTCAAACCTGTGTTATTTTTTTTATTTTATTTTTGTCTCAGCTTTAAGATGTAGTAAGCAGAGAGCAACTGGGTACTTTATGTTTACTGACACCATTCCCCATTAAGAAAAATATGCATTTTCATGTAGGATACTGCTATCTTATATTTATAGACATATTCACATTAAAACATCTGCTTTGAATTTGAATACAACAGTGATTTATGCTTGGCGTTAAGGGATAGTATGCTCTCGGTCAGCACTGCCATTTGATGTGTTAAAACACTATCATTATCCAATCCGCATTGTGGCCTCACATCCAGAGGCCCACAACAACATCGGAACCTCGATTTAATAGAATGATTATAACTATTATTTTAAAATGATTGACTTTCACAATTATAAATTTTAGGTATCAAAAGAAAATAAGTTCATATGATAAGGAAGAATGGGAGACTATGGTTGAACAGCTGCTTATGCGAGGGACATATCGCCGTCGAATTGTTGATTTCTCATCCCACCCGAGATCCTATCTCATAGATGTTGATTTAGTAAGAGGTAAGTTATGCTTAATAAAGACAGCAATAAGATTTTCATTATAACAAAATTTTTTCACCAAGTTCATTATAGTACATATTAGAATTATTTACCAAGAAACTAAAATGTAAAAAAAATAATTTTATATTATTGCTGACAGAGATATTATATATTAAACTTAAATATTTAATATGAAATCAGATTAGTAGTTTAAGAGCCTCAAGCTATTAGCAAAGGTATGGTAGTAATTTTTTTAAGTCTGATTTTTTTTTTATTTTGTTTACCAATTCTTATCATGATAGAAAAAACTGTTTTATTTAAAACAACATTAGATGTTATATATTAACATTATAATCTTTATACGGCTATCAACAAATATTTTGTTCAACATAATGTGTTTAAGTCATAAATTAATTACTTAGGCTATCTTGGTACAATGGGACATCTGCTCTCTACTATAACAAAACAAAGTATGACATTGAGATACACTAATGGAGTTAGGACACATGTCTTGAATTACAGTAGACGGCAATAAACAAAGTGTTTTAACACTCTGTTATATCCCACAATCCTTCTAATATTATAAATGTCAATGTTTATAAAGATGGATGTTTATTTCAGACTTAAGCAAAAAAGTCCTGAACAAATTTAGATGAAACTTTACACTAATATACCTTATGCATCAGAATTACATATTAGGCCATGATTTATGTAAAGATATTATAAAATTGATGGTTCCTAGTGAAGAATAAAGGGAGTAACTTAAAATATTCATATATATTTATATATTAAATAACATTGTCAAAATTTTAAATATTTGAATGTTTATTAATATTTCTTAAAGGATCATCATTCCCCAAAGCAAAACCTACTTTAAGCATACGTCGAGTAGTCTGGTATGCATTAGTGAGACTTGTGTTTTTGCCTGCTCTATACCAATGGTGGGCGCAACAGACTTCAACGACCTGTGCTAACTTCCTACTTGGATTATGGATTTTGCAAGTGATAAACATATCTATAAGTTTCATTGCTCCTCTATCTATTGATATTGATGTGAGTATTTGGAATTTTATTGTGATTATTAATTTACTTAAAATATTAATTTAGTTTTTCTTTCGGAGGAAATATATATTTACAGTATGGTCAATAAGTTGTGACCATCCTGAAGTTAGATTTTCAGAACTTTCGCTCATTGTTCACTCTGAATTAAAATAATTAAAAGTAAGAAAAATCCTACCAAAATCATAGTGTAGCCATACATAATTTCTATACAGCCAATACTCGTCGACCTTATTGTACTTATTATGAGAAGATAAACTGTAGCATTGTGTTTTGACTCCACACTCTAACTCAAGGGGATATTGTAGAATAGTGGCATAACATTAGTGTCTGCTTAATAATAACTTCTTATATATATACAGTGGAAATTCGATTAACCGGACTAGTTGTCGTTAGGCATTCGGATAATCGAAATGTGTTAAGAAAAGCAGACTATGCGCTATATGTTTATTAAAAATAACAAATACATATCAACTAAAATCAATGTTTATTAAGAAATACACTTTCAAACATACGATTTACACTCATATTTAATATAATTAAGTTAGAGTAATAATCGAATTTCTACTGTATCGAAAAAAAATAGATTTATTAAATAATTAAACCCCTATATTTAAGTTATTATTTTTAATTTAAGTTATTATTTTTTATTTTAAGTTATTATTTTCTGTGTTGCACTGTGTTGTTATTCCGCTGTTTGGCACTCATCCACTTCCATAGGTTGGCTGAAAGAGATTTCTTTCATAAATAAGCCCGCCATTATAAACATAACTTTTTAACTGTTTTCTTACTATTTATACATGTGCAATAAAGAATATATATTATATATTTTAGTCAAACTGCTGGATCGTACCACTCGGGCTGATGTTAGTACTAAGTGTGGTTCATTCACAAATAGTCAGCACAACTGAAATGGAGCTGGGTAGAGTTCGACCGAGGTCCACGTACAGACGGAAGTTACCGCGTTATTTTAGGTAATATGTCTTTTTTGTATATAAAAACTTTTTAAGATATGTAAAAACGTTACATAATTATGTTTCTTTGTCTTATACGTATTTTTAACAAGGTAGAGTAGCTTCTTATATTATTATCTAAATAACCCATTTCGACGGAATTCAGTTTTTTACTATAATAAATATATGAATTAAAATAAAAAATTGGCCCAAGGGAATGAGCATGCGACTGTAAGCGTAACCGTTGTAGGTTAGCCAACTGGTGGGAATAAAATATTTAATATTTTCATTTCCTCACTCTGATAACGAGACAAAGCGCGGCTAACAGTTCCGCCATTCAACACCAATGGCTCAAGATATCTGCGAAAAATGGAGAATGGAGTGTCTTAACACTAGGTTCCTTTTGCCTACCCTGCTATGTATGTGTGGGATACAGTGCGAAGCTAAAGAAAAATATAACTCTTCACACATTTATACAACAGAAAAGGTCGTTCAGACAACGAAGGCGGCAGTGGGGGCGGTTCAGCAGAGAGTGGTGCCACGTCCAGTCAGAGTAAAACACCGTTGAATAAACCATGCAAGTTTAGACGACGACTCTCTCGCTCAGATTCCACGGATGCGGGCCTCAGGTAGTAATATTTAGTGTCCGGTTTCTCCGTTCATTTTAGGTTGTTATTGTAATGTTATTAGGCTACGATACTGATGTAGTGTCTAACTGTAAACGGAATAGTTGTAAGTTCGATTCCCACATTTATTTTTTCGTCTTAACACTAGATAATAAGAAAAGAATACTCTACGTATTAAAATACAATTCTGGAATCTATATAATACCACAATTATTATTGTATAGTTAATTAAAATTGTTAATTTGTGCTAGTAATTATTATCTGAACTATTAATATAACATTTAATAATCGAACAAACGATGTAGCTATTAATATAATATTGTCGTTTCTTACTGAACACGATATTTTTAGGTTCCAATGTCAATTAATAACAAAGTTTTTAAATTATTATTTTTATGCATTGTCTTTAAATGTAGCAAAAGTGGACTGAAATATATTAAATTATTTAAACAAAAAATAATTTCAATAACTACTGTAGGTTTTTTTTTTGCATTACTACTATATAACTATAGCGTATAGCCCGCAACTTCGTTTGCATGTACTGTAAAACATAAAAACTTTTTCCGTTTCCGTAGTACTTTTGAAAAGCTTCTGTTAATGCTTCCCTACGAATCTACAGGCCTGGCCTACATGTCAAATATCGGCGTTCTTCGCCGCGTAGTTTCGGCTGTTCGTTGTCACTCCGTAACAGTTTTATATATGTATAAATATACATATATGTATATAGAAATCACATATATTTATCAAATAAATTACAAAGAATTAACTGTAATAAATAAAGGATATACGAATAAAATAGATGAAAGCTTTCAATTTTAGTATTAATAAACTCATATATTACGCACGCCTAATAATTATCATAACTTAAATTATAGATAATTATCATTATATTTAGAATGTATATTTTATCGAATTGAGTACTTAAGTGGGTATTAATGAATTGATCATAACAGCTTATGTCTCAAAATGACGAAACCAATTATAATTATACCATGTACATTTTAATACATCACTGTATGAAATATTTTCCTACAAAGTAACAACTAGCATTCATCACGTTTAATATTTTTTACAGAAAACGCAAAAAGGAACCGGTAAAAGACCCAGTGTCTGAAGCCGAAACTAACATTAAAGATAAATCTATGTTAAAACCAAAAGCTAAAGATTCTGACGACGAGGACTATATGTCCTGGAAGAAACCTGACGATACCACTCCCATAGTAACTTTCACACCTCCCCCGGACGATACGGCACCCGGATCGTCATTCCGATATAAACCTAATATTTTAACTAAGAAATACTTAGAAATATTCAACATACGCCAAAATCTAAATAGACCTTTATTTGCTGATGGTGACGACGGCTTCGAAAGCCTCAACGGTTATATATCTAATGGTAGCGATGGAGAAAACCGGAATAAAGATAAAAATAAAGATATATTAAAAGATAAGCAAGAAATACAATCAACGTCGAAACAGTCACTTGAAAAAGATTTTGAAAGAAACGTGCAATTTGAAGGAGTTAGTACCACTACTAAGGAGAATAAAGATGATGAAGATAAATCTATAGAACCTGATTCAGATAGTGCCAATACAAATACAAATATTGGTAAAAGAATCGGCGTTAGATTTAGAAAAACCCGAGCTAAAGAGATAGTTCATCAGGAAACAAGTGATGACGATTTCACTGTTAAAGGGAAACAGAAGGTAATTTTTTTGATAATAAACATTTTGTTAAAAGATTCTCTCATTTTAATTGTACCTATGGAAATGTGTTCTATAAAACAGAAATTATTGACTTAGAACATTAACAGAATAATAATAATTAAGTGCTATATTTGATTATGTAATCGTTAAAGCCATCGTATTGTGGTGGGACTGGCTGTGAACGTGACGATTGTGGATTTTGATCCCCACACTACATTTTTTTTTTTTTCAATTCAAAAATTGGACTTGAAGTGGATAAGATCATATCCTAACACAAGGTTCGCCTTGCCTGCCCTGCTATATGGGAAAAACTGTGAAAATGAAAAAAAAACGAATTACTCCTTATTTTGCTCATCTATATTCCAATTATAACACTAAGGTATAGCGCGCACTAGTGATTTTTGTCACCGTGACTGTTGCGTCACTGTCACCGTGTACATTACACTTAATGAAGGTGCGCGCATTTGGATACGTGACAATTGGGTGACTTTTTGTCCGCGGAGGACGGCAACACGCCGGTGACGCAACTGTCACCGCGTCCATAGATTTGTATGCCCGTGCGCGCATTAGCAACTAAATGTCACCTCCCCCTTGCGGTTTCCATACTAGTCGTCTTCCGCATAAACATGAAACAGCAGCATGTTGCATTGCAGCACCGAATTTTTATTTCATGAATGGCGTCAAGTTCATCACCAAGGCAAAACGTGTGTTTTCATGAAGATAAAATAGACAATGACAATACAGATTGACGAAATTGAGTTGAGGCCATTGCTCTATGACAAATAAAAAGTTGAAAGCCAATATTTTCTACATTTGCTTTTTTTTCTATTTCTTAATATAAGTGCACAGACAACCATCTCTTCGAGATCCATTTTATCAAATGTAAAAATTTCGTCACTGTCGTCGCAAGTGCGCGCAGTGGCAAAAAGTATGGTGACATGTCAGTGACAAAAAATTTTTTGTCACCGTGACAAAAGTCACCAGTGCGCGCTAAGCCTAATAATTCATTTATTTCTTTTAGAAATTAGATGATTATCAATCGTCATCATCAGACGGAGAGTGTTCGGCATCGGCACCCTCTATCGCATTGCCCTCTCATCACACAATGTCGGACTGGGTTGGTCAAATCACTAATAGTAAGATTTGTTCCTTATATTCTTTTATATTTTTTAAAGATCGCCGTGGCGCAAAGGCCCAAGCGTGACTGTAACTCGACGGTCGTGGGTTGGATTTCATCTCGGGAGCATGAATTGCTTTCATTTCCTCGCTCTGTTAATAAGCCTAAGCGTGGCTTTGAGTTCTGCCACTCAAAACGAAATATGTCTCCAAATTGGGGCACGCAGGGCACTCACAGGATCACTATAAGTTATAGTTTTCCTCTGCCCGTATATGGAAGACAGCGTAAAACTAAAGCAAAACTTAAATATTTAAAAAAATTATGCTTTTAATATAATAAGGTTTAAATATAAATATTTTTTTCATCAGGTGAAGAGAGCAGCTATGGTTCTCAGTCAGAGGCCGGACATTCCGATGTGGGCTTCCATTACACGGCAGATAGTGCCTGGGATCCTTTCGCTATTCTTGATCCTTCGAGTGATACCGGTAAGTATTTATTATATAACTAATTGATGAATATGTGTTGCCATAGCAACTTGTTTGTCACTTTATTCAAAAATGTATATTGTTAAATATATGTTAGTGTGTGCTAAGTTTATTTTATTATTTCAAGACAATATTAGTTTTCTGCATTGCTTCTCTACATAAACTATAATTGTGATAAATTTGATACTCCTCCGCCCGCTCGATTTTTATAAAACGTATATAACGTTTTAAATTTGTTTTGTATTAAATTACCTCGTACATTGAAATAAATGAATCATTAGTTATATGGTTTAGTCACGAAAAAACTTTTTGAGCTTTAAGCTGGATCTACCATATACCAGAGTGGACATGTTGAGTAGCGGAATTCGACAACTCGCTTTGTCTTCTTATAAAAGCGAGGACATGAAAATAACTCATATCCCGAGTGGGAACTGATCTACGATCGTTGCGTTTACATGTTAGACGGTGATCCGCTGCGCAGTTTTTAGTTGGTGACTAAAGTATACCAAACGTTAGTGTTATATTATAACAGTAAAATGCACGATGTGGGAGCGGGGTTCAACGCTGCGCGCGGAGCTGTCGGCGGTGGACATCAGCTGGTGCGTGGTGGCGCGTGCGGAGCGGGCAATGGCGGCGGAGGGTGCGGTCTGGGCGGGCGCCGTTATGGCCGCGCTCGTGGCTGTCGTCGCGCCCGCTGCTCGCCTCGTGCAGGTACACACAAACACAGACACAAACACACAAAACAAACCATAATAAAACTTACTTTCTTTCTAAAACTTTCTTTAATAATTGGTATATATATACAGGGTGGAATTGTCAGCGCCACTTTAAATGAAACCACAGTTTTAACTACTCTATAAAAGCCTAATATAATTCGGAAAAAAAATAATTCTCAAAAATGAAAATGTTTTTTTTTTCAAACAAAATAAATAATAAAATTATCGTTTTAAAATAAAACGCCATTTGTAAAGTATAACATAGGCACGCACACACTTACCTGTCAAAGCGGCAACGTCGCATACGTATGTGTGCGTCACACGAAATACAGGTATGGATAAAAATCGTGAAATGAAAAAAAAATCCTACGTCCAAACTGTTGAGGTACCTTGATTATTTTTTTTAATTCTGGGTTTGAAATATTTTACCCTATATGCAGTTTCAGTAAAAGAAGCGCTGCCTCTTCCACCCTGTATATACCAATTATTCTATTTTTAAATTGTGTATCTATATATTTGCAGGTAGCAATAGAGCAAGACAATCGTAGCGAGGAAGAGTTACAAAATGTATCGCTGATAAGTTACATCCCGTCGTTGGTGGTCAATTACACGCAAGGTTCCGTGTACTGCGTGCTCAATGGCGCTTTTGGAGATAATGTCTGGTAAATTAATTATACTTTTAGGTATCATTGTAGTGTTTTAACAGTACTTGCTTGTAGGTTCCCAATAGGGAAATGAAATATTAAATATTTTACATACACGCAAAGCTTCAAAAATTCAGCGGAAAGTAGGGAACAGAAGTGTCGTAATAGTTCCCTCTGCCTACCTAGGTATGAGCGGGATATAGCGTGAAACTAAAAAAATATAATAAAATATTAATCAATTCCAGGGAAGTAACATCAAGCATTCTCTCCTTCATTCTCCGTTTTGCGCTGAGTGGCCTAGTTTTCTTTCTCCTGGCGGTCGCTGAAAGAGCATATAAGCAAAGATTTTTGTATGCCAAACTATTCTCACATTTGACATCGGCAAGGCGAGCCAGGAAATCCGAATTACCGCATTTTAGGTTGAATACGGTTAGAAATATCAAAACGTGGCTCTCCACTAGGTCTTATTTAAGGGTGAGTTAAATTAGAAATTTATTCTATCATATTTTATTCTTACTAAATAGGTATATTAAAAAATAGCAAAGGTATTATAGTTTTTTCTATTAATATTTTTATTATCTATGGAATATACATATCTGCATTTCATAGTTCCAATTTTTGTTGTCCATTGTAATGTTCTCAATTTCAATATTTTGTCATGGCAACGTTTTTTTAAATTTTCATGTTAATATTTCAGAGGCGAGGGCCGCAGCGCTCCGTAGATGTGATAGTGTCGGCAGCTTTTATGCTCACCCTGACTTTGCTTGCTTGTGTAAGCGCACAATTGTTGAGGGTATGTACATAAATTTAAATAGAATTAATGTTGTATGGAAGTCAAAGGGAACCTGGGAAGTTATTGTTAAGAAACTTTATTCCTTAATAAGACATTTCCATTCTCCACTTTCCGCTGAATTCTTTAAAGATTGCGGGTTGAGTGGCGGAACTCAACGCCGCGCCATGCTTCGTTACTAGAGCGAGGAAATAAAAATATTAAATATTTCATTCCCCCACAATCATCGCGTCACACTGATGCCCCCGCGCCGTGACTATAAATATTAAAAATATTTAAAATTTTACATTTTCATAACATTATAGGATTCCATCACCCTAGAACGGAGTTGGCTCCTAGAAGCAATGGTGTGGTGTTGTTGCCTCGGCATTTACCTAATGCGTCTACTGACGTTGGGAAGTAACGTAAATAAAAAGTACCGCGGATGTCTCTCCGCCATACTGACAGAACAAATAAACCTCCACCTCGCTATAGAACAACGGCCCGAAAGTAAGGAACAGCTGACGGTAGCTAATAACGTGTTGAAGCTTGCTGCTGATCTTTTAAAGGTATTAGTTTCATGTATTTATATCACTGAAACAATAAGCCATCACTAGTCTACTTTTCTTAATTTTTAGAAAAATTTAAAATAATTAATTATTAAGATTGTACATACTTAAATATTATAAAACATTTTTTCAGGAGCTGGATTCACCGTTCAAGATATCGGGAATGTGCGCCAACCACTATCTCTATACTATTACTAAAGTAGTCATCTTATCAGCACTTTCGGGCGTTCTATCAGAAATGCTCGGCTTCAAGCTGAAACTGCACAAAATTAAAATTAAATAATTTCTCTTATGTAGCGAATTGTCAGTTAGTACATAGATTTAACACAAAAAGATTGATTGGTTGAGGTTGTCGTGACTCAGGGGTACAGGGTCTGTGTGTAAACGCGACGGTTGTGGGTTCGATATCACTCAGGAGAATGATGCCTATCCTACTATATGTAGTGTAGATCGTGAAGCTAAGTAAATAGATGCTGTTATATAATATTGCCAAATATTTAAGTTTAACTTTTAGACAATTACTCTTTATAAATCTTTCAAAGTCCATTCACTTCGACGTCCCGAAGAATTCCATAGGAATCCCTTGTAGTTTGTAAGTGTCATAAAAGACAATAGAACGTAGGCTAAGTAATAAGTACTGCTTGATAAACAATGATATTTCTATATAAGTAAATTTTAATGAAGTTCTAATAATTTATTTTAAAAAATATATATAATTATATATATAGTTCAGAATTCAGGATTTGTTTCTACAGAAGTGTAGGGTGTCCAGAAAGTAGATACTGATATTAAAATGCTATGCTATAAAGTCATTATTTTATCCACAAGTAGGTAAAATAAAGGAACACTACTATGTGACTACAGCCGCGACATATTGTAGATTCAATTCCCATTCAAGGGAATGAAATATTTAATATTTTCATTTCTTCGCTCTGGTGTCGAGGCAAAGCGCGGCACTAGACTACCTCTGCCATGCCAGATGAGTGCGGGATACAGCGTGATAGGAAAAATCTATCACATAATTTGTCTTCGTAACCCCGCCGTCACTTGGAAATGATAATCTATTGTCATCTAATCCATGACAAAGATAAATAACAAGTAACAACGCTCTCCAGGCAAAAACTATGAATATAAAAAATGGCTACGACCACCAACCCTCAGAACCAAATGTCGCCAAATTGAAAATAGTTCTCTACTTCATGGCCACCCTGTAATTTACAAAGGTTATAAAGGAGTGCCTTACAAGAGTGAATTATAATATTCTGCTTTTTTTAACATTATTTATATATAACGATCTCTAGTTCTTGTTATAGAACACGCGTTTTAAGACATAACACAATTTAGTTATTCATTTAGTCATGTTTACTCGAATTTTGAGAATAAGCATATGTTGAAAGAAATATTAGTTTTATTATTTGCAACGTCAATTTTATGTTTAAGATACACTGACCGAAAATAATCTTTTTTTAGCTTCTCGCTACATCCCGCATAGAGCAGGGTAGAGGAAACATGGAAACCTAGTGTTTAGACACTCCGTTCCAATTAAGACATTTCCGTTGCCCCGTTTCCGCCGAATCCTCGAGGTATTGTGTGAAGTGAGGCGGCATTGAACGCCGCGCATTGCCTCGTTACCGAAACAATGGAAGAAAAGCGAACCCACAACCGTCGCGTTTACAATTACACGCTTGTGCCCCTGCGCCACGGAGTATCTGTTTCCCCTTGCATATCCTGCTATATGCGGGATACAGCGTGAAGCATGAAAATGACTATTTCAATTTAGAAATTTTCCTCCTTGTAATAACTTGCAAATAGTTGTTGCAAGTAGCAACCATTGTTACATTAAAAAATAACGAATTTAATTTAATCATGAATTAAATTGTTTTACCTATACTAATAAAATTTTGACTTTGGTTGATGAACTCGAGATGTCACTAGATTTTAAACTGTGTTTTCTTTAGTTAAGACTTAAGACTATTTGTTCTGTTCCTCATCATATTTTTATTTAAATTTATTTTTTACATTTGTAAAATAAGTTTACATGTGTATGTATACCTTTTAAAATACATGCATGGGCATCTATACTTTCTACTTCACATTTATTTACTTGCCAAGGTATAAAAAAATATATATATTTAATAATTTTACTTAACGACAATGTCATAGAAGATATAGAGAAGTTCTAACATATTTACAGTTTTTTTTAGATAATCACTTACGCCCAATGTTAATAACCAATCCTAATCCAAAAATTGCTACCATAGATTGAAATAGACAGAGATGGAGGTAGGAATGCAGGTTAGTGATTGGACAGACATGTCGGACAGAACGAGATAGACGTTAACTGGAGATAGGAGATACATTATTAATATTGGGCGTTAATATATTAAATTGTGTTTTTTGAGATAGAAGAGATGTATAAACAAACCTCTTGCCAATTTCAATTGTTAATAAGCCGTATAAAGTGAAACTAAAAGCGACGGTTGTGGGTTCGATTCCCAGGTTTCCCGGAACAGTGAGATGCTATGAAACGAAATTATATATATTACATATATATAAATGTAATAAAATTCCTTTCCTCGCCCTAGTTTTATTATTATTGCATAATATTGTTTTATTATCACAAAGAAATATGATAATTCCATCATTGGCCCGAAATGTTAAATTCTAGTTTATGACATAAATAAGCTGCAGTCGTATTTGGTCAGTATAAACTTTTTGATCTCATATAATATAACAGTGAATTAAATATTTAAGCAAATTAACTTTTTAGTAGTTAACAAAAACATGGATCTAAATATCACTAACTATTAAGTTAAAGTTACTTTTTAGGAACTACTTAACTAACACAATATTGTGATATTATGTTCTAATTTCAATGAGATCTTTTAGAAATTACATATTATGTTCCTAAACAAAATTTACCTAAATGTATGGGAGATATAAGTAAATGAAATCCAAAAATGAATATTGTATTTTAAGTATCAAATGTTTGTATTTTATTATATTACCGACCGCATGAACTATACAAATATTTATTTAATATTATTTTAGTGTGTTTAGGGAAAATTGGTTGATCATTTTATTGTGGTTAGTAGTTATACATCTAATAAAACATAATTTAAATCTTTTGGGCTTTTATTCACAAAAAATGTTGTATTTAATAGATATATGTTTAGTTATTTCTTTATTTAATTAAAGAAATTTATATTAAAGTATTATAAAATGCAATAATTAATTACCTTTTTTGGTACAATTGTTGTTGTAATTAACAATGCAAGCTATCTCCCAAGGTCAACCCGCAGTAAACATTTCTATAAATTACAAAAAAATAAAGGAATATTTTCTAAACTATTTTCAGTGTCATTACAGTGTCATTAATTATCCTATTAAAATGCCTTTTACAAGATATCAAAATTAATTGAATATTTAAAAAAAAAATTAAAACAAGAGATAATAATATTATTGTATATAGACATTTACATGCCGCCGAAGCCGCACGTAAAACTAATATAAAATAAAAATAACTTTTGGATAATTGTAATAAAAAGCAAATTCCTTATATTACTCTTTATTTTTAACAAAATATTAGCCTATAAGAAATTCCTGTAAGATTATAAGATTCAAACAAGCACTGGCATGTTAAATGAATGAAAGATATTTCCACCATTTTGACATATTGAAAACATGTGCAGTCTTTTTATACAATTTATTAAAAACAAAAAAATCAAATACTACAGTATACATTCAACACAACATAAAGAATTCAATTTAAATATAATAATTACATGTAAATTATAAGTGTCACAAATTCCACTATGATCAGTAATGGCAACACTAAGTTAAAAAACAAGTGACTATATTGTGAAAGAAAGAAGAGATGATGAAAATAACATTAAAGTGTCATCAATGTAGAGTAACAGTCATTGTCATTTTTATGTCAGGGGCGGGGGAGTCCTAAATTTCGTGGCATCACATTTTAAAAAATATAACAAATTATGTAACTTATAAAACAAAAAAAATGTGTGACCGGAAAAACCGTATTGCTGTTTTACTTACTACTTAATAATAATTTATACTATATATGAAAAATCACGAAATTTCTGTACAACTCCTTAATATGGAAGATGTTAAGAAGCCGTCTTTTAGTATTTGATTCAAATAGTTCAATTTTCCACCCAGAATTGTGCGCATTTCATCTTTTGACAAACATTTAAACACAATTTTAGGTATATATAGAAATGTACGGATTATCCTGCAAGTTATACCCCACTACACTTCGCGCTTTGTCATCTTACCAGAGCAAGGAAAGGAAATAACTATGTCCCCCGAGCGGAAATCAAACTCACAACCATCGTGTTTACAGTCAGACTGTCACACTGCGCAACGACGACCTCAGACTAATATGAGTTTAATGAATGCACATACAATTTTACCGTTATATAACTTTGAAAAAATAATTATTCTTAGTTTTTACTAAGCCGATGAGACTAGCTTATATCTTCATACAAAAAAATATTGCAATACTTCTTACTATACATATTATAATTACGCAGTACTAGTAGTTGACATGCCAACCATTACACTAAATATACAATAGGTTAACTCTCGACAAAAGGAACAGTAAAATAAGATATTGTCTAGAAATCAATATACATTGTCCTATGTTCAATCATTTGTATTAGGGTTCCGTACTCAAAGGGTAAAACGTATTACTAAGACTACCCTGTCCGTCTGTCAGAGGGCAGTATCAAAGGCTTTTTTTTATGATAGATAATGGTACGGAACCCTTTGTGCACGACTCCGACTCGCACTTGGCTCGTTTTCTGTTATTTCGAGTTTAAGCAATCAAGCTTAGTTAATAAATACATATCAGGGTTGTTACAGGTATAAAATGTTATACAGATACGAATAGAAGAAGAATGAACGGAATATCCGTCAATGCTACTTACTGATATTAGATTTTTGATATTTTACAAAATTTTTATATTCCTGTAACTGTGTTGTGACAATTGTTATTTATCTGTGTCTAGTAACATAAAGTTCTTCATACTTATCGCCAGTTAGGTACTAAGCTCTAGTGTGTACCTGATACGTTCAACCCCTGATACAAATAAATCAAGTTATAAAGTTCTATCTAATACACTAAACACCCATTAACATAATATTGTCACATTTCTTTACCATTCCTAATTACGAATTAAGACAAAATGTGGTTCATGTGACAAACAGACCACATAGGATCCGAAACCTGAACTACAAACAGAAAATAAAAACGTGCACAAGTTTTTATACCACAATAGTACAGACGAAAAATAAAGTAATTGTTAATAGAAGAGCAAGTGAGCATGTGTGGCAGCCAGACTTTTCTTATTTCACAAAACCTGAAAGTTTCTCTGCACACCCACCAACACAAGTTCCTTGATCGTACCAGTGTAGGATCAAAGAAAATATACAAAAAGGTGCATAAAGGTGAGGAACTATACCTAGCTTTCATTAAGTCATGATGTTATCCATTGCCAGACATGGTTTTAAACCACTGCCAGACAGCTCCGAAACCTAATAAATGATAAGGGCCTACGAAGCAAAGTTTCAGTAAGAAAAATTTATAAACTATTTTATAAATTAATGTGAAGAAAACCGGTATTTGTTGATAAACTTTCAAGTTTCATAAAATAACGAATGTCTGGTTACCACTGGCTCTTAGTCATAACATGTTCGGATCGCTTATTTAACGATCAATCACGTAATTATCCCATTCTTTTAAAGATTACTAATAATAATTTACATAGTCATATTAATAACTAGATACCAAATACAATAGACCAACAATATAAAATGTGACAAACCTTTTGAGATTTACTTGTTACATTTTATGTTATTTGCTTATGAGTTATTACTAATTTAAAATTGAATAATCTAGCCAAGATTACGTCACATAAGTATATGTAATTAAAAAAATAAGAACGGCAATACAATTTTGAGTTTAAAAAAACGTTTCTCTCGATTTCCATATGTTTCCACGGACTTGATGGCAATATGAATGAACAAATTTAAAAAAGTAAATTTTGAAAATCCAATAAAAAATTTAAAAAATTGCAAGAGTCAAAAATTAAAAAACTTGAATTGTTGCACCAAAATGAGCGAAACGACACACAAATGTTTACATAAAAAATATCAGAGTAAAACATAAATAGCCTCGGTCCTTTCTTGAAATCTGTTATAAACATATTTTACGATGGCTTAGAGTATAAACCTGCTAACAGTCTACCAAGTTAAAATTCACGAGACAACAAACGTTGTAAAACACTGAGTATACATATACATATTAGCATTTATTTTGAAATTTCGAAAATTGATTTGTATTCTCTACTATATGAAATCAAGTATAGGTAGATTTTGTATATTTTTTACTCTTTCCAACAGTATAAAAACGTAGGTTCATACAGGACGACGTGCAGTGCGGCGATGGTAGCGGATTCAGTCACGGCGGCGCTCACGCGACGCTGAGCGGTACGAGCGGGAGCGGCGCGCGTCTCGCTCGCGTCCGCGTGACTTCTCGCGCGAGCTGTCGCGTTTGGTGCGGCTGCGGGAGCGACTCCGTCTGCGGGAAAATATAATATTTCTTTTATCTTCCCACTGTATTCCACAAGTAGAAGAGAGAACCTGAGAACCTATTGTTAAAACATTTTATTTCAATTTAAGACTTCCCGTGCTTAAAACAAAACTATACCACATATATATACAGGGTGGAAGAGGCAGCGCTTCTTTTACTGAAACTGCATATAGGGTAAAATAATTCAAACCCAGAATTAAAAAAATTAATCAAGGTACTTCAACAGTTTATACGTAGGATTTTTTTTTCATTTCACGATTTTTATCCATACCTGTATTTCGTGTGACGCACACATACGTATGCGACGTTGCTGCTTTGACAGGTAAGTGTGTGCGTGCCTATGTTATACTTTACAAATGGCGTTTTATCTTAAAACGATAATTTTATTATTTATTTTGTTTGTAAAAATAACTTTTTCATTTTTGGGAATTATTTTTTTTCCGAATTATATTAGGCTTTTATAGAGTAGTTAAAACTGTGGTTTCATTTAAAGTGGTGCTGACAATTCCACCCTGTATATATATATATATATATATACATAAAACGTATTATTTATATATAAACGTATTATGTATTTAGTTATTTATAGTCAGGAAAAAATAATTATATTAAATTTAGATCAGTATCAAATCATAATCAAAAGCGACTGGATGGAGGAAACATTGAGTTCCCCACTCAAAACGCAGTGCTTCCAGAATTCAGCAAAAAGTGGGGAGCAGAGTGTCTTAACACTAGGTTCCTTCTGCCTACCTTGATGTGTGCGGAATACAGCGTGAAGCTGTTTTAATTTTTTTTGGACTGTTACTAACTACACTGTACCTTCTCTCGCGTTCACGATCACGCTCCTTGACGCGCTCGCGGTGGTCGGCGCGCTCGGGCCTCTCACCGCGTTCGGGACGCTCGGCGCGTTCGGGACGGTCGGGTCGCTCGGGGCGCTCAGCACGCTCGGGGCGCTCAGGGCGCTCGGGGCGTTCAGCACGCTCAGGGCGTTCAGCACGCTCAGGGCGCTCGGCCCGCTCGGCACGCTCGCGGTCGCGGTCGCGTGCGGTCTCGCGGTGTCGGCGCGCGCGGCGGTCCAGCTCACGGCCGCCCACGTACTGCCGCCGCCCGCCGCTACGTTCGCGCTCGATCGCGCCTCGCTCCTCGCGACGCGATTCGACTGTTTTCTGTATTTTTAATGTTAGTTTTTTTTATTCATCTTTCAGCTACACGAGTCACAAGTAAAATATATGTATTAATTATAACTTGAAGCCGTCGTGGCACACTGAAACAGAGTCTGACTGTAAGCGCAAGGTTGCGAATTATTTGAATTTGAATATCTCTGATAACAAAACAAAGCACGTCATTGAGTTTAACCAATCAACACAATGTCTGGAAAAAAGTGCAAAATATAGTGACTTAACATAAGATTCCCTGTCTTCCCTGCTACTTATGGGATACAGCGTTAAGTTAATCATTTACAACTTACTTTCAACTCTGCCAACTTCTCGCGTATAGTAATGAAGCCGAGATGCAGCTTCCCGCCGAAGTGGTCGGCCAGTCGACGATCATTGTCATGGATGCCGAGATATGCGGAACAAACTTCACACACACGCAACTTCTGTTGTTGGTAGGATGAGGCAGGCATCGAGTTGCGGTAATCTTGCTCAGCTACTGCCTTCTTTTTGCGTAGCTCGTCTATCTGTTGGTTTTGAATTTTATTAAAAAATGTAGGGGCCATTTTGGGTTCGATTCCCCTTCCGCGGAATAAATTAGTGAATATTTTGATTTTCTCGCTCTGGTCGCAAAACAAAGCGACCGCTTCGTCAGTTCCAGGGCGGAACTAGACGCAATATTTTGAAAATTGGGCGGTACATGGAAAACGGAGTCTTAAGACAAGGTTCTCTCTGACTACCCTGCTACATGCGGGATACATTGTGAGGTTAATATTAATAAATAGTATATGTATATTTTGCTTTTTTAAGTGAATTATATTATTAGTCACAAAAATATTAATATAGCTATATCTCAACTAAACACGGTAATGGATTCGATCATGACACGAAAGTATAAATTAATATATTTTAAAAAAACTGCCCTTGAGACACAAAGCTTAGTTATGAATTTCACAGTCTCTAGAATACAGGCGGTTTTGACTTGTTACTAATACTTGTGACTTGTTACTTCTTTGAGTATGGCTCCAGACATAAGCTAAGCCTTCCAGATAAGCACGTCAGTTAAAAATTTCATCAACATCAAATTGTATGAAGAACACACAAAGGAACTGTATAATCAAGAATTCGAATATAAATAAACTTCTAGAAATAAACAAAATGATACCTCTCCCATAAGCTTAACACTCTCTTCAACCATACCCTCTTCCCCGAGGGCCTCAGCTCGTGCCAACTTTTGTCCAATCTGTTCGGCCCACTCGTGTACCGCGTTGGCCTTCTCCGTGACCTCAGCTGATAGTTCCTCTTGAGTTTCAGCCAACCTCTGCTTAGCAGCGGCGGTGCGGCGGTCACAATCCGCTATGAAAGCCTCTAGATGTTCTGTCGCCTGAATGAAGTCATTTAAAGTAAATATTTATAACTATTCGAGTTTAACGTACCTATTAGGATGACATTGCTATAGTATTCAAAAGGAAAGTTTACGTAGCGGCATGGCGTCAGATTGTAAACGGAACTGTTGTGCGTGAAGAAGGGAAATGTCCCATGAAGGGAAATAAATTCCGTTAATCAAAATCTCGAAAACTATGCACTAAATCGAAACGGAAAATTTTTGCGACGTAAAACTAAAAAAAATATATAATAAAAAAGTATAATTTAACTTATATAACTGCAAAGTTTCATCTACAGCCGTTCAGTAGTTTTTGCAAAAAAATGGAACAAGCATCCAGCCTCAGCTGTGTTTGTATCTATAATATTAAGTTAGAAAGTACGTAAACAAGTATTCATATAAAAGATGGCTACTCACGTCAATATCATAGAAATAGTCTTTGGTTTTAGTAGCTAGCTCATAGTCGGCACGTAGAGCGAGATCATGTATTTTAGGACACTCACCTAAGTCCATTCGCTGTAATCAAAACGACAATAACATGAATAGAACTATGTTTCTAAATTATCAAGCATTAGTGGACAGTTATATTGTTTCAGTATAAATAGTCAATTAAATAATTTCTAGAATAAGAACCAAACTGACAACAATTTTATAATACAAAATTTAATTCATATTATGAAATGATAAAATATGTAATTTCAGTTCAATTTTCTTTATTCATTATTGTTTTTGTATATTTGAATAATCATGGAGATGTTTACAGTATTTCTAAAATACTATAAACAAAAATTATAAGTCATTCAAAATACACCCAGAATTCATACACCCCTCACATGACAGCATCAAAGAACTTCCGTAGAAATTAATAATTGAAGTAGCAAAGAATTTAGAGTGAAACGTAGAAATAGATGCAAATATGCATTATAATAGCCGCTGCTCTTACAACAAAGACTTATTTAAGCAACGCAACATTTGAACAGCTGCAAATTATTTAATTACCAAATATCATCAGCGTCAGTGCAGGACCTTGTAACTGCAATTTTTGTATTTTTTTTG
Organism: Heliconius numata; assembly: GCA_016802625.1. NCBI lineage: Eukaryota > Metazoa > Arthropoda > Insecta > Lepidoptera > Nymphalidae > Heliconius > Heliconius numata. Next base: position 117,763 of record JAEBDU010013128.1, read on the forward strand.
TCTCCTTTTTTCCAGTGGTGCTATGAGAAATTTGGTTGTAATATAAAACAGCAAGATCTAGTACCTTTTTCAAGTATTCACATAAATTTTAAGGCATTTTTCTCTGTTTACTGTATAAAATTTATTTTTGCATTTATAAGGCACACTAAGCCTGCACCGACACTGGCAATATGGACATCTATTATAATGCAATTATTTCAACAATAGAGTAGACATTTACAATAAACCCCAAAAATATTTCAATTAAATTGTTTCAAGAAAATACATACAATGTCACCAACACAGCTCATCGTGATACACCAACCTATATTTTCACCATACTTATATATGTACTTACAAATCAGTGGCAACACGCTCTCTGTAATCCTAACCATAATATAACAATTCAATTTTGTTTTTAAACATAAGAAAATAATTAGATAAAAATTCAGACTTTCAGACAATAAGTAAAGTGGTAAGTACATTATTTCCGGACATGTTTAAGCAAGTGTTATAAATAGTATAAACAACATAATTTATAATTGTAAATCTTATTACATTCAACACATATCCCTAAAATTGTAAAAAAATATTAATATTTTATGAAAATAATTTTTAATGGGCTAACTCTATTTTATCTATTTTCTAAATAGTTGTATGAGGTCTCACTCTCAAATATATGAAATACTTTGTAGAAGTACATTGTTATTTATTGGTGCAGATTAACCTAATATAATAATCTAAGGTAAAGCATCCAATGGAATTAGAAGTAAAAGAGTGACAAATTTTGTGCTAATTTTATCAATAAAAGGGGAATATTTATTTAAGCCCTCAATTTAGAAATTGTTCTTTTCTCAGTTTTTATATATTATATTTATACTTTAAAATTTTTTACACATGCATCATTTTCTATTTGACGATCATAATCAATCTAGCCTCGTAAACATCATGGTACGTACCCAATGAAGTAAGAATCAATCAGCAAATTGATCTCCCCAGCTTAAATTTTTTGAATAATTTTACAAGTACTCACCACAGCAGCAATAGAAACCGAGGAACAAATATTTTTTTAAAGCCTTAGAGATTGATTAAATTAATTCCTGCATAGCAGTAAGAATACAATCAGCTAACTAGAAATGTTTATACGTACATCTTGGTACTTACAGAACAGCCTAACTCATACAATCTATCCCTCATCTGTTAAGTATTGTGATGAGCAATAAAGACTAGTGTTGGGCATTTTCTGAAAAGCATATTTCACCACAGTTAATGCCACTCTGATGTAATGTTGTCCAAGGACTATAATATAAAACTAGAGAGATATGACAGAATGATATCACATACATTAGGATATAAAATGTTTTGAGTGATGCATGTCTCATTCTATTATGCTATATAAAAAAATTATAACATATCCCAACATATATGATAAGAAAACAAACCCAAATAGAATCTCTGAGATAGTACACTGTATAATTGAGCCAATCCTGTTAGTTTTATAATTTACATCAGTTACAAAATAAAAATAAATTTCCTTGGATAATCTCAGATATTCATCACACCCAGAAACGCAACACTATTTATATCGATGTAATACTTACGGTCGATGATAAAATTTCATGCGGACAGCATTGCAGTAAAAACGATTTGCAAACAGTATCATCGTAAAATTTAACTCCATGTCTATCAGATTCCCCTGCAAAGCAAAAAAGGCTATAATCATTTGTTTTAAATGAAAATTTAAGTTTATAAAATGAGAAGAATTGTTTCTTCTTGATAACACGTACCATTACGAGCAGTTCCCATTAATTGATCTAACATTGCCCTCATTTGCTCGTGAGCAGACATTGTGAATTCACTTTATATCCAGCTTAAGAAATAATATAAGATTTTAAAACATATTCTCACATTAACATATAAATAAAAGATTTTGTCAACGTAAATTCGGAAAAGTTGGCAAATTAAACTATATCCAAAGATCGTAGTGCTTACGAATTGCGATTGTACCCAATTTAAATCGTGGGCTAAATTTATGGTAGAGAAAATGGCGACTTGAATTGAATAAACATAGATAATATAAAAAAAATATTACACAAATACAGACAATATATAAACTTATAATTACCGTAGATATGCGACAGGTACCACATAACAAAACAGATTGACTATTCTTAATTCTAAAGAATAAACAAGACGATACTAAAAAAAGAAAATAACTAGTCTAGTCTAGAATACTGTGCCGTACCCTACTGTTGTTGTCTACAACTTTTCTTTTACCATACAAGCATGTAATACTCCTCTACGGTAAGTTGTATTGACTTTTTTTCCTTAATTACCAGATAAACTTAATATTTCGTGGCGTTGAGTTCTGCCACTCAACACGCAATGCCTCCACAATTCGGCAGAAAGTGGGAAACGGAGTGTCTTAACAATAGGTTCCCTCTGCCTACCCTGCTGTGTGCGGGATACAGCGTGAAGCTGAACTTAATTTTTTAAAAAATATATATCTATATATATATACTACTTTACTGTACACTATAAAATAAAATATAGTTTACGATAAAATACGTTATTATTCGCATTTCATAGAGTCAAGGTTGCTACAAGACGGTCAAATCAAAGCAACTAATTTTAGACATATTATTGACATTAGACAATCAGTCAGATTTTGACTGTTAAATGTCAACTATATACCGAAAACTATAAACAAAGTGTTTATTTTCCAAAGATTTTAAGTTAAACAATTCTCTATTTTAATTCTAGATAAATATAATTATTTTTATTGGTTTATTTTTAAACAACTTATTTATTTTTACTACTGTTATTGAACTAATAGTGCAATTGTAAATACTTTTACTCACAATATTTTAAATTGTAAGGCGCAAATGAATTGTCAACAAATTAAAATATTTCTACCGATATTTCCGGAGAACTTAAGCCAAATATTTTTTAAAGGCTATATTCGTGTACTAGATCCACATTGCTTAACAATATTTATTACAACTTTTTCCAAAGTTAAAAACATATTTAAAGTTCAAAACAGAAAATGTGATGATGTTCATGGTTATTGTGGAAATTTACCTTATGAAATGAAAACCAAATATTTAAACAGTATTATTATCGATCGAAGAGGTTATCCATATAGCTTAATAATACAAGGCTTAGAAAGATTGAATACTGTTAACTGTATCGTTCTTTTATATGATTATAATAAAGTAAGAAGCTCTGAAACTATAAACTCCAATGACGGCTGTTTCTCGGAATTACAAGATTTAATTCACAATGATAATAAAGACCTGTATGAGAAAACTGTTCAAAATCCCATTTTTGATAGTCCCAATTTATTAGCATCTAGTATGTTTGGTCAACATGTTTATAATTATGTTAACCTACTGAAATGGCTTTTTAATATAATAAAGAGAAAAGAAAAGGTGAGATATATGTTTACTTCACTTTTATTTGCTTATTAGAGTGTATTTTAAAATAAAAATTCTTTATGTATTAAAAAAGCTATATAAATAATGAAATATCTTTTCATATCTCTATACCAGTTATTAATAATTTATCAGTTTTTATTTTTTCATTTTAGGTGACAATGAAACATGGAAATCTGCTATTGGCTATTATTGTGGATATAATATTAGGTTATATATTTATACAATTTCTTGTTTTTGGGAAAAAGGACCTTGGTGTCTTATTAATGAGTATATTAGAGGTAAAGATATATTGTGTAACAGGATACTAATTATAGGCATAATGGCAGCTAGTAAAAATCACTAAAATTATGTATTTAATTAATGAAACTTTATAAATAGGTTTATTTAAAATAAAACTACAAAATACAGCAAGCTGACATGATATATTGAACATTACTTGTGCACATTCTTGGTAAACAAACAAATTGACACTTACAGTGTACTACACTGTATAAGTATTGAATAATATATACAATGGTATGTACAGATTACTCACACAGCAAAGTAGGCAGAGGGAACCTAGTGTTACCTGTTCCCACCTTCTACTGAATTCTGGAGACTTAACAACACTAGCAACATCAAGAGACTTTGATGCATTTGCTGCTAATTGTAACATTAAATTATATTTTCTTAATATATATTAAATCTTTATATTTTGCAGAAATATAATATATATTATAGAACATTTTCTGTCATCAAGCCTATTATAATTTTTTTTTTTCATTTCTAATAATAAAAGGATAATTTTCTTTCAGAGACTAGTCAATTTGATGTATTCTTTATTAAAATGGCTTATGGGTGCACCAGCCGGGCTTAAATTAAATAATGCATTTAACAACATGTTAGGCAAATATTTTATATATCATGTAGAATTGTGGTGGCTCTTTCTTGGTAAGTATGTTTATTTATTAAATAGATCACTAACAAAAAAGCATATATTTTATATTTTGAATTATATTAAGTGAAACAAATACGCATAAAACAATACCCTAATTAAAATCAATGTTGCATTTTCAAAAGATATTATATTTTTGGGTAAAAAAGTAGTAACAATTTTAATAAAATACACAGCTACTTAAAAGCTAACTTATGTTTTATGGATTCCCTTAATTTAAAAAGGGAATACAAAAACATTATTATTTGTACCTAATTCTTTAAAATACTACTTATAATACAAATGTGAAAGTTCGAATCATTTTATTCAAAATAAGAAGTTACATGCTTCATTTTTTGAACAACAAATAATTTACCACCAGTTCACTGAAATTAAAGCGTCAGATCTGAGAAGAAACAACGCAAGAAACTCAGCAAGACTTTTTCTTAATCAATTTTATACAGATACAATATATTTAATTATTTGTGACTGAGGATGGATGTCTGTGTGAGTGATGTGTTCCACTTTTCACAAAAACTAATGTTCAGATTTAGATAAAAATTTACAATAATATAGCCTATACATCAGAATAACACATAATCTAGTATTATGTCTAGTAGTGGTGGTGGCTAGTATCTTATAATCTTAATAAGCACACTGTATGCAAAGTTAGTTTAATTTCTTCAAAAAATATCATCTTAAAAATAAAATCTGAATTATTCTACAATATAATAAACCAATTACAGATATATCTGGAGAAAAATTGGACATTATTTTGAAAATTTATCAATATCTAGGCTACTTGGGGTTAACATTTCAAGCTGCTATTATATCTGATATGATATGCATTGCTACATTCCACTCCTATTGTATATATGTTTATGCAGCCAGGTGAGAAAAACATATATTATAATTATTTATTATAACACTGAATGTTTTGTATATCTTTTAGTTTTCGTTATAAAATAAAGTTGCTTTAAGGTTTCTTCCTGCATAGAAGGGTAGGCAGGATTTTTTTAAGACACTCGCTATGTTCAAGACTTACCTCACCAATAGAGGAACTTACCTGATCATTATCATACCCCGACATTCATAACCGTCGCGTTTACACTAAGATGCTGTTTAATCATTATAATAACACTATTTTTATTATAAAATTGTTTCAGATTATTTAACATACAAATATTAGGCTTAAAAGCATTGTTCAGGTTATTCGTAGGAAGAAAATATAATCCACTTAGAGGTGGCATAGACTCATGTGAATATACAAATCAAGAATTGTTTGTTGGAACAGTGGCTTTCACAATATTACTTCTACTTTTACCAACAACTGTTATGTATTATATTGTATTTACTATGGTATGTATTTCACCACAATTTTTTTGTTGCTGTATCCTGCACGCAGGAGGGTAGGCAGATGAAATTTTAGAACCTCGCCTTTGCCTCGTTACCAGAACGAAGAAACCCCGAATGGGAATCGAACCCACAAGCGTAACGTTAGGGTCACGCTTGTGCCCCTGCGCCTATGTAACCACTTGTCTTCTTGTTGTTGTTCTTTTAACCACTTAATTTTTGATTATAAGTAAACTTTAATACCTATAATTTTAAATATTATTTACCCTGTTTTAGCTTCACACTAATCTCCATACCTATTCATTCTCTGCATTCTGCCCCAAATAACGACAGTATGTGTCGAATAGCAGAATTCAACGCCGCAAATTCTTTTATCGGTTACATTAAAGAATTTATTCTCTCTTGAGTAGGAATCGAATCTACAGACAGATGGCCTCCACTATCCTTTTCTATTGTACGTGTATAATTTGCTTTTTTCTCAGGCTCATTGCCTTTTGAGTATCGAAACTCAACACCGCAATTATAAACAGCCTCATTATAATTTGTTATTTTTAATAATAAATAAGGGTTTCATTTAATATATATTTTTTGCATTTCAGTTTCGAGTTTTGTCGCTACTAGTTCAATATATATTGGCTAAATTAATATACATGATACAAACCCTCCCACTCTATATAGCAGTATTGTGGATTTCGAAATCTCCTAAAATTGCAGGTGTGCATTGTTTATCTATTTTTTAATAGCATTACTCTGTATCCCACATATAGCAGATTAGGCAGAAGGAACATAATATTATATAGACATACTCTTAGTTCAGAGAACAGTGACTACAATAGATTTCCTTTGGTCTAAATCGTAGATAAGATAAGATATAAGCAAATACTTAATTATTTTTATATTTATTTTTACTTTCCACAATTAGAATGAAATAAATAAAATTAAATCTCTTAAGGTAAATATATATATTTTTTATTTTAAGGAAATATTTTCATTGAGGAAGTCAGCAGTGATTCATCAACACTAATTCTAAAAGTAAAGTTATTCAACAAAACATTTCAAGATCTAATGAAGAGCTTTAGACCACCAGTTAAAGTGCCAAAACATGTAGAATGGAGTAATGTAATTTCAAATGTTTTTACGGGAAATCAAATAATATAATAAAATATTAATGTAGTTTTTTTACTTTAATTTTTTCCTAATGTATTTTACAAATAAAAGCTTTTCATTTGATACGCATATTAAGTAGATTGTGTAAAAAAATTTAATCCGCCATTTTGTTGCGGCGGCCATTCATTACCAATATATAAATTACATAGATATATTTATAATCAATATATATGAAATTTCATTGTCGTCAAAATTGAAGTCGCAAATCAATCGGACCCTGGGAAGTGTACACTCATATTAACACAGAAAGTTAAATAAAAGCATGTAAGAATAAATAAAACAAATTCGCCTCGACTTATTTATTAATTGCGCATAAAAATAAAAATCGTCTGGTCACCACACGTGTGAACATATAAATGCTTAGTTACTTAGACTGTTTGCAGCAAACTGGGCAATTTAATTAATTTTTTTTCGGCTTCACGTTCTATCCTGCATACAGGGTAGGCAGAGGGAACCTAATGTTTAGACACTCCGTTTCCCAATGGCCACCTAATTTTCGAGACATTGCGTATTACTTTACCAGAGAGACGATGAAAATAATTCATTCCTCTGAGCGGGGTTCGAACCCACAACCGTCTCGTTTACAGTCAAACGCTGTACCACAGTGCCACGACGGCCTCTAATTAAAATTAACTTACTAATAATGTACAATTATGAAGGCAGAGAGTTGTTCACTCAAACAATTTTCGATATAATGGATTTACATGGACACATATCATGTACGTCACCATACATATTACTATAGCAACAACTGACATCTGGACAAAGACATCAAAAATTTATAGGTATATTAAAATTTTATTTTAATTTACCCATAAATTATTAAAAAATAAAAAGCATAGGACAAGGTTTAACTTCAATAGCGTTAAATCTAATTTTACATTGGTTCTATTTCTATGTACTTCAAACATCTATGCTTGATATAAAATATTTAGAAAATTTTAAATTTTTACCATAACTATGTGACGATATAATATTTAGAATAAATTTAACAATATTAATATCGCTATGAATTTTGGGTTTCACTTATTACAAACATTGAAAAGTACAAAAATATTACTACATAATAATTATTACTACACAACAATTAAATCATCGAGAGAGATGTTTGTTTAGGCAAGAATTTTAGTATAGGTAATTTTACATCAATATTTCCTGAATTTTCTTAACTTTTATAAACAGCTAAAGTTAATCAAAATAATAAAATACAAAATATTCAACTAATAAAACTTGATTTCATCGTCCGTTACATTATAAAAATGAACTTTGAATATTATACACAGGAATGTAAAGATGAAACATATATCTAGGTCTAGGTATTGCAAGAATTATAATAAGGCCAAACTCGAAAACAAAATCTTGCATACCACATTCTGGTCAGTACAACATTCAAATCAAAAATACAAGACTAAATTAGTCACACAGCAGCTACATCAAGACTACTTTAGAATTAACTAAATAATTGTTACGTATAACTTCAAATTTTCGAAATTAAGACACCACTTGAGTATTAGTAAAATAAAAAAAAATTATAAAAGATAATATTAATTAAAAAAACGTGTTACCAATATATTACGTAGGTACATAAGAATAAATACTTTATAAAGTGCTACCAATGTTAAAAAGTAAAAAAAAAAAATTGGTTCTTTTATCGACGATTCAAATATTTTTTCGTTTAGAATATATACAAAATACAAAAATGACATTCAAAAATATATATTTATCATATATATATAAATACAAATAGGTAGATTTTAATAAATCTGGGATACCTACATCGAAAATTGTTTGCACAATCAGACTAATGTGGATATTAGCACTATTGCCACACTTATTTAGCCAATGACGTCACAAATGAATATTGACATTTTTTCCGGTTATATACAGAAATTATATAAGAGAAATATTATATTTAATATATTTATATTTTTTATTATGCTTTTCTTTTAATATTTAAAATATATAGAATCTATAGAATAGACATCATTTTAGAAAACATTTCATTTTTATTATTTGAGTTTCTAAATATCATACAATCTAGTATTTCTTTTATAACCGGAGGACATTTAACATTGACTTAAGAAGCCGAATGTAATATAAATTCGAGATGTTAGAAGAAACGCAGTGCAAGAGGCAGGGCATGGCCGCTGTGTTTAGGGTTGCCAACCTTTATAAGATTTTTAAATTTATTGCAATAAAAAAAACACTACACTGAAAATAAATATAGCATACTTTAAGTATAACATAGTAAATTAATATAAATATATTTATAACTTATTTATTTTTATGAAAGCTAATTATTTTAACTGAATTTGAAATGCATGTACATGCTTTATCATATTCAAATTTAAAAATATAAGTTCATTTTACAAGAATTAAATTATTTTACATAAATTTGCTAGGATCTTGCGGGATAAAGATATGCTGTTTTAATATATTCACTACACAATATTTTTGCAGCAAAAAGGTACAGTACTATATATATACAATACAGTTGGCAACCCTAGCTGTGTCTTCGCCTCCATCACGGTGGGTAGGCCAAAAATATAACACCTTTACATAAATTTCTATAATATTTTGTTATCATCACAGATATTAGTAATATTAGGATGTGATTCAGATCACAGTACTTAGATGGAGAAACAGTGAGTACATGAGTGAAGCGAATTGTTGTAATATTGCGTTGTAGTATAAGAGTCTAGTCGTTTAGTTCTTGAGTACACACCTGTAGTCCTTATTCACGTCGGTCGGGTTCGGCGAGTGTTCCTTAGGTCTAACCGTACCACGACACGCTAACTTTGATTCCAACGCCTACAATGAAGAAAAACGAATATGAAATGATGTTAATATTAGTATGTTATACTGATATGTGCGTGAAGAAACCTCCACCTCGACAAAGCGTATAAATTATATATACAATACCTATGGTAATTTCTAAATTATAAAACGTAATCTACTTTACTTATACACATATATACTATTTATAACAATTTGGCTAATTTGTACTAAACTATATTATAAAACAAATCTAATGAATTCTACGATACAAAAATACCTATAATAATCAACACAAAAACGGACGGACACTACAATCTAATACTTTATTTTTCAATAGGGATTGCTTCACGTTCTGGGTTTCAAAAAATATTTCAGATATTTTAGCTATTCTTAAAGTCATTTTAAAAAAAGTTTATTATATAATTATAGCATGCACAGTGCATGTTTAACAATGCCCCGCCAACAAAAATGCATGCCAAAAAGATTTTGTAAGTTTAATCCACTATAATAAAATGTACTTACAGGTGACGCCAAAGACGTCTGTATAGGAAAAACAAAAAATATTTTAATATCATTTGTAGTAATCGTATCGCTAAAAAAACTAGTAATATTTAAAAAATGTGGAGCAACCCCTAGAAAAATAAAAAAAAACCATATAACGAACATTCCAGATATTCAAACTAAAACTGTTGTCGTAACATTTGTTTTCCTTTTTCTTGTTCCTGCCCCTTCCGCGCGGAAGTTAAGTTCAGGAAGTTCTCGAGACCCTCCCTCGACCTCACGATGAATGACCTTCTCAGTTTGCCGTTTTCGTTTTGAATGGACCTTTGGAAAGGCTGATCAGATTTTGGCACCGAAAGCGGTAAACAATTGGTTGTAAAACTATTTGGTTGTTCAGACCTCGAGTATTGTCGAGTAAACTCTGGTTTGCGGTACTCTATGGGGTCACTAGCTTCTTTATTTTTAATATCCTCAATATTTTCGTCATCTACATCAAGTGACTGACTTACTGACTGACTGTCGTCGTTGACTCGCAGGTCACACGAGCATTTGACCTTACCACATTCACGGCAAAGAAATCTTTCAAGCTGTAAGCAATAAAACAACGTGCACACTACTAAATATACACATATCAGGCATGCAAAACTAAACAACCATGCATTACTCTAACATTACTTGAGCAAATGGTAAAAAATGTAAATTAAAACATTAATATACATAATTATATGAAAGTAGCATTATATTGCATAAATATTTTTATACTTGCTTGAACTAATAGTTTACGGAAATATATTGCGGGTGTAACTTTTACATAAACATTACTGACTTTTATTTTTTTTATTATGACATAAGACTAAATTTCTTGTTAATGAATATTAACAAATAAATATATGTATGTATTTCTATACTATATACGTAGTAAACAAAAGTTGAAAGCGGACAAACAAAAAAAGGATTTAGTACTTTTACACTATAAGCCACTTGTAATACTCTACTATACTTTTGTTTTCGCTAATTTGTCCACATACAGAACTATAATTTCAAGAATTAATTATTAAATTTAGTCATTCTGTAAGCAAATTAAATAAAAACCACATTGTTATGAAGAAATCAAATTTCACTGATTTTCTAATATATTTTATATATTATACATGTATGTATGTACATAAATAAAAATATAATTTACATTGATCTATTGTTTAATTAATAAAAACTAAATAAGTGTCATTAAATTAATATCATAAACATAAATATATCATAATACAACGTCATAACAATAATAAATATAAGAAATTGAAAGAGTACTTAATTTTTTTATTTATTGTATATATAAATAATCAAATAAATAAAATTAAACAGGCAAAAATTAGACTTTGTATGATATCTTTAATTAGTATTTTCTATATTATCGAAAGATATTTTTCTTTGTCATAGATTTGTTTAGTTTTTTGCTTATAGTATTTTCTTAATTTATAAAACTAACAATAAATTTATAACTATTATAAATAATATATAATTATATCTCTAAAAGAATAAGTATATCATGTCATTAATTATTAATCAAGTGCAAAGGCTGTACAATTTGTTCCTAATCTAGCTATTGCTATAACAACTACCGTGATAATAATTAATTTTAATAATATTGAAATAATATGTATGTAACTCACCCCCACTCTCCTAAGAAGGTCCCCTACGATATTTATGGCCGTTACACGTGATGATGGGGTCATAGCATTACCGTTAACTTCACCTGTAAGAACATGACTTTGTATTATTAACCAACTTTTAAATAAAAGAGGAGGCTCTTTTGAATCATTATAGTACATGATTAAAAAGGAGGAGGCAACAATTCAGCTTTACAATATAGGTATAGAAGACGAGATACAATACAGGTGTATTGTAAAACATTAATTCTGTACCTAAATATAACTTTTGTATGACTCACTGTGATAATAATTATAATAATATTCATTACATACAATATTATGATTTTATTTAACAAGAATAAAAATTAAATTATTTTAATATATTGCTAAGTATTAATATATGAAAAGAAATTTTGTAATATATGTTTCACTTTTACTTACGTCTTGAAGGTGTTGCTAGAGATGTTTGTGTTTCAATTTCAACCTGTGTTCGTGCAGAGTGACCATTACATAAACTTTCATTTGTACCGCCATCTTCTTTCTTCAATATGGGAACCTTTTCAATTACTTTTAATTCTTGTTTCAGATCTGGAATAAGCATGCAACAATTATACAGAATAAAGAAATAGTTTGCCTTACTTGCACCATATATAAACATTGTTCCTATCAGTTTTTTTTTATAGAAAAGACAAGACAAAACTAACATACAAGTCACCCAATGGTTAGTGATGACTAACAATGGTTAGTAATGCAATGCCTTGAAAATTTTAGTTATTTATAGTTATATGTTATAGTTTATAGTTAAGTTAGTTGAGGTATTTTGATTAATTTCATTACGTATGGGTTTGAAATATTTTACCCTATATGCTGTTCCCATAAAAGCAAATGCTTACAACCGTATATGTATACATACCTCTGGCCTCATCAGTAGCTCTTTGTAATTTAATCCTCAAATTTTCCATTTCATCAACCTCACTTTCTAAAACTGCATTACGTTCATATGCTTGATTTAATAAGGACTCAATGCATGACACTGACTCTGATATGATTCTATTTCAAAAAACACAAATTTTATGTTACAAATATACACAAGCATAGTTAACCTTCGGCTGCATACAAAATCTTATACATAACTTTTGAGGTTAATAGGGCACAGAGGCACAGTGTCTGACATGACATAATTCTCTATTGAGGGAAGATCATTTTTATTTCTTTGCTCTGGTAACAAGATAAATTGAAATTGGGCAGAAATTTGTGAGCTGAACATGTAAACAATGGGTTTCTTGTGCCTGACAGTAACGGAAAAATAAATATTTTACATAAAGATCAGTGACAATATTAGAAAATAAAAGCAACATGTTACCTCTGTCCTCGTTCTAAATCATCATTTTTTTGTTCTAATTCTCTAACATATATTGCATGTTTTTCTTTTTCTATTTTAAGTGCTTGTAATTCATTTTCTAGGGCATTTGTTTCATATTGACTCCTTTCTAACTTAGTCTGAAAGAATTTAAAAGAATGAGTTTTTTAAATTTGTATATATGACGTATAGTATAAAAATTAAACAAATGACATCATTAATTATGCTATTTAAAGTCTTGACACTTAAATTTAAAAAGGATAGTACCTTGAGTGTATCAATGTCGTTTTTAAGACGTTGGTTCTGATGTTCCAAGTCTCTATTTTGTTTTTCAACTTGCTCTAAGGATGCTTCTAGTTCTTTTTCGAGTTGAGCCGAGTTCTCCGTATACTCATCTAATTCTTGCTGTATGTCCCTTGCCCTATTAACACAAAATCAATAATGAGAATAAGCCTCAAAGGAATTGTTGAAAGATATTTACAAATATTTACGTAAATATAAATATTTATACTTTTGTTCGTAATGTTTTGCTTGATCTTTCCAATACTCCATTGAATCTGTATCAAACTGTTTTGTAGAATCCATGTTTTGGATAATGATTAACTGGTTTGTTTGTCACACTTTTTCAGAAAATGAAATAATACATTTGATTTGGAACATGTGGTATTTTATAACGTTATTTTGAAATAATAATAGATTGCCTCTTTTGTTGTATTTTTACAAATCAGCCATTATAAATTGAAACGCAAAATATGACACAACTTCCTAAGGACAGTCCTTCAAAACAAGGCAAATAACCATGTACAGATAAAACATTTAAACGGTAAATCATTTGTCAAATGCTAGTCACAATATAGATAATAAGTAAATGTTCGGATGTTACGCAAAAAAATATTTATAGATAATATTCTTGAAATGAAACCTAAAAGCGGTCAACTATCATCTAGCAATTTTCTTTTACTTTTGCCTCAAAATATAACCCAGATTATTATTTGACTAATGAAATTAAATATTTTTATAGTACAGTGTAAGTAACATATATTTAACTATTTTTGCAGCCCTGTTGGTTATAGCAATTAGATGAAGTTCATTATTATTTTTATTTTGTTATTACTTTTTCTTTTATTCCTTCACTTGTATCCCGCACATCACAGGGTAGGTAAAGGGAACCTAGTGTTAGTACTCTCCAATCCACCCAGAGGCGCGTTTTGTCCCGATATCACTGCAAAGAAATGAAAATATTTAATATTTCATTTCCTTGAGTGATGGTTGTCAGGTTCAGTCAGGTTTACAGTCACGCCCTTGTGCCCCTGTGCCACGATTGGCCTCTATAGTAAACATCAGGTAAGTACTTATCTATGTAACTGGCAAATAATGAAACCTTATTAGTAGCATTATTAATAAGCTTTCAATACCTACAATTTTATAAAATGTAGGTATTGTAGTAGGTACAAAACAAGTAATAAAAAGATTCTGGTAGGAAATCAAAAATTTTTTTATTTAAATTTAATTAATGGAGTAGGTACGATCCTGTACGGTAGTTAGCTTTTATAATCTGACTTTACTTTGTGGATTATGATTAATGAATCACGAACAAGTAATGTCAATTGTCAACAAGTAAATGTGTTCTGTGATTGTCAAAGTCATATGACGATATTGACATTGATTGTTCATGTTTAATTATGATTTTTAATGATTTGAAAAGTTAAGAAATAACAAACTTATAATGTTTTAGATGCTACTTATTATGAATTATCAGATAACTACCAATAATTTCTTAGGTGGTCATAAGTTAAGTTTATTGGAGTCATGCAAAATAACACGTAAACGAATTTTGGTAGATTTTATTGTTTATGAATGACGTGTAATGTTTCCAACGGCGGACTCTGAAGATATTTCGCAGGTCACGTCATTAAAAGAACAATCAAGCCTTTCTAGCAATGAGCAGAACTCTATTGAAGATACCCAACAGCCTAAACAAAACAATAACAAAGAGTTAACCCTCAATATGCTAATAAAAGAGCTAGTGTTTTGCATTGCTCTAGCTCTGACCACATATGGAGCTTTACACAATGCGTGAGTTATTTAATAAATCTTATAATAACAGATGCTTAATAAGTTTCTGACAGTGCTATAAGAAATTTAACTCTTAAATTTTAAATTTACCATATTTGTGTTGCAGGCCCACAAAAATATCAAAAGTTCCTCAAGCTGTAAGATTCTTTTTCTCAGATTCAGTTGTAACTGATTGGTATAGAGGCCAGTTAAGTAGTGCCCTAGCGGCTATAAATACAGAGGATATATCATTTGTAATGTACTATGCACCTTAGGATGCAGAGTCACAATATGTTAGAAAGGAATTTGAAAAGGCTGCTAATATTTTACAAGACAGAGTAAGTTCAATAGTTATCTATTTCTCTTAATGGAATTGTATTTTATCAAGGCAAATTATGCTAGTCTCCAATTAGCAATTCATACATTTATGGTGGAAAACGGAGTATCTTACTCTGGTTCTTCTGCCTACCCTGCTATATGCAAGATTTAGCTTTAGCTAATTAGCTATTTGAAGCTAATTTTGTTCCCTATGTGTGAAACTTAACCTACAGCTAAAATGTATATTTTTATATTTAAGGTACATTTTTCTGCTATAAACTGTTGGAATCCTGGTAGTGAGTGTAGATTGCAACATAATAAAATACCCTTATGGCCTATACTTATGGTATATACTGTAACTTCTAGGGGTGTACTGTACAAAGGTGAGACTGATTAAAACAAGATAAAATCTAGAGAACCAATTGACTCATTACCTTGAACAATGTGTATGTCACTTTAAACAAAAATATGTGTTGTCAAACATATGGTACAATTTGCTGTTTATTTTATTATTATACTTTTCTGTCTGCACAATTTTCGTAAAGAGGGGTACAAAAATTTTCCTTAACATATTTATATATAAATAATTTTATTTTTACACTTCCTGATATGTGAAACATATCTTATTTTTACAGGGCCAAGAAATGCTGAGAGTATGGTTAATTTTTTAGAATTGGTAATGAAACCACTAGAAAAAGTATCTAATACAGAAGATCTAGTTAATTTATTGTCTATCTGTGACGTAAGTAGAATAGAACAATAATTTGTTATTAAAGTTTTATTAAGAATAAAGACTTATTTAATATTTAAGAAAAATGTATAAATAATATTGCTGCTGCACCACATTGTCAACACAGGATCAATTCTTACTCAATAATACATTATTTATTTTTTTTTACTCTAGTAACAAGACGTTAGTTCCCTCTCTCAGTATGCAATGTGACAAAAAATGGTTGAACATTGAAATTAATGCCTACATGGATATGTACAGGCTGACAGTAAGAAGCTTAAAATTTTTCATATTATTTTTGACAGGCTGTAGCTGTAGGTTTTACACCTTTAATTGAAACATCACAGTACTATAATATATGGTACAATGTTGCGTTAAAGTCTCGCGAATTTGACACAATTGGTGAAATATGTTTTGCAACAGTTACTTCTATGGACTTGGCGATAGATCTGGGAGTGGACAGTGTGCCAACTGCTAGACTTATGCTGTGGAATGACACAAAGGTAATTTAAAAAATAATATTTGAGATATTCTATTCATAAATGTTGGTGCTTTTTTTAAAATTATTGATGCATTTATATTTCATTGGTTTGCATTTATATAAAATTGAATTATCACGATTATCTGATATATCTTTTATGAGATATAACTGAGGCCCTTGTTTGTGCCCTTGCACCACAACACCCTCAACTTTCTAATATATATTTCTTTACTTTCCAGGAGTACATTCCAAATGAGAGAAACTATGGGTGGAATGAAACACACTTAATGCACTGGCTTCTGCAAAACTTTGTTCAACCGGTAGCAAGAATTATACCAATGTGGCAAAAATCATACAATTTTGAAAGATATGCAGATGGCAACCCTATATTTATACTTTTCACACCTCTCAATCCTCTGTATGAACAGTTGCCGTCGTATGCTTTGGTATGTATATAAAAGTTGTTTTTCTCAAAAAAATATTTGTGTTAAGACATAGAAATACTAAAATCTTTGTACAGCCAAAATTTACATAGCAGGATTAGACTATATACCACTTTTACTTTGTGCCATTTACAATTTTTGTATTTTGCAAATCTTTGAAAAAATATATGTTAAAAATATGAAAAAAAAGGTTAAAAATATGGTTTTCAATTTTTTTCTTTTTTTTCAAAAGTTTTTTAATAGACTCTTATATTTTAAAGTAATATTATATTCATATCAAGAAATATAATCAACATTTATTTATTTATTATAAGGGAAATTTCGTTTTTAAAAAAATGTAGTTAATGGCTGTTGTGGCGCCAAGTGGCATAGCATCTGACTGTAAACAACAATTTTAGGTTTGATTACCTTGAGTATATGAATAATTTTCATTTTCTCGATCTGATAACAAGACTAACGCGGCGTTGTGTTCCGCCTCGGAGCAGGCATGCTTCGAAAATGTGATGATACGTGGGGTACAGAGTGTCTTAACCTTCCGTCTACCTATACAGTGTGAACCTAAAAAAAAACCTAATTTGTCCTAATGTATAATGATGTTTTGTCTGACCTTATATATATACACTTCCAGTTGCGTGAAATAGCAATGGAGTATTACAATTGTAAGAACAACGAAAGTAGTCAATGGACTACCGAACTAACAAAACTACAACAAGTACAAAGGTTACTATACCAGCAAAAAAACTATTTAAAATTTTGTCAAGAGTACAAGTTTAAAAAGCCTAATAAAAAATTGAATTTAAATTATAAACGAGAAGTTGTGTCACATAATAATAAGTATCCATGGAATAACATAACGCAAAAGAATCAAAAGAGCAGTGTGCTTGATTTTTTCTTGAAGCAAGGTTTAGCCATTTCAAAATTGATTGAAAGTACTAATGAAAATTCTGCATTGTGGTCGACGTTAAACTTTCTACAACAATGCGGTAGCAGTGTTTCCAAATCATTGCCAGCTGAGAAAAGTTTTTATGAAAACTACGAAAAATGTCAGTCATTTGAAGAACATTTAAATAGTGAATTCGAAACAGAAGATCAAGAGTAAGTCCTTATATTGTTTTTTTAATTTTTTACGGTTATTGTAAAGGCTCAGGATTTTATATATGTTTAATTTTTGTTATTATTATTTAGTTTTTATAATAAAACAATGTGTATTATGAGCCGTAGTTGTGTAGCGGCACAACATTCTACTAAAAACATGACAGTTGTAACAATATTCACTACACACTACACTAACTGGTTTTAACACTATTCTTTCTGCCTATCCTGCTATAAACGGAATACAGTGTGAAGTCTAAAAATAATAAAGCAGGTTAAGTGAGTGAACTTAATGCTGCATTCAATGTTACCACATCTAGAAAAATGTGAACAAGAAAAAGAATAGATCACAATAAGTTTGATTAATGAAAAATGGTTTCATTTCAGAATAGAATCAACAATGCTTCCATACGAAGACGATCCTTTATCCGCTGAGAATCTCGTACAAGACAATGTGAAGCATTTCTGTAGATTAATACAATTTGCTAATAAAATAAATCCACCAGTTTCCCCCGCTAAGGTTAGGGAAGGGAATATAACACATGTACATGGCCTGTCTTGTAGGACAAATTATTCTTTACATATGTTGGCAGTAGATAGTATAAGGAATTATCACTTCGCTGAAGCTCTTGGTGTTGATATAAAAAATAAGAAAGATAAGACGGCTGTCGTCATTTTAGATAGTAAGGTAGGTTAAAAATATTAAATTTAACTACAGAATAAGAATTTTTTGTTGAATAATGTTATAAATCAAAATAATTCTCAATTTTCGGCCAGTTGTGGCGCAGAGGCACAAAGTGCGACTGTAAGCCGATTGGTTGTGGGTTCGATCCCCACTCGAGGAAATGAAATATTTATTTAAATTTCCATTTCTTCGCTTTGGTGTCGTCGATCGTCGGTGTTTAGACGAAGGGCGGCGTTGAGTTCCGCCACGTAATACGCAATGCCTCCAGAATTCGGCGAAAAGTGGGGAACGGAGTGTCTAAACATTGAGTTGCCTCTACCTACCCTGCTGTGTGCGGGATAGAGCGTGACGCTTTTAAAGAAGTTTTTAAATTTTCAGCATGAAAGCCAATATGTGATGTCAGAAGAGTATAGTGCTAAGACAGTCCGGGATTTTATACACAATTTTACTCGCAAGGCTCTAAAGAGGGCGTTACGGTCGCGTGTACTAGCGACTCACACACATCACTTCAACACGACGAACACCAGCGAGACTCATGCCGACGATAAATATGTGTCTAAGAATAAACAAAATGTAGACGAGAGTGTGTATATTACAGACCTCACTACATATACTTTTAAAAAGTTTGTCAGAGCCCCTGGAACTGTAAGTTTTAAGATTATTTTATTTATATTTTAATACAAAATATAATCCCTATATTATAAAATTTATATGGAGAACACTCCGAATATTGATTTACGCTTCAAAAATATATCGATTTTTTACATTAATGAGGTATAATTATTTTAATATTAATTTAAACCAGTAAAAAAAAGAAGTGAAGTTACAAATCAATATCTTAATTCGCAAACCAGCTAATGCCATCTGCGTGACAATTTTCTTCAAGAATCCAATTTTTTCCTAAAAATTACAAATGCCCAAACATCTGCTGAGCCATTGAAAATCATTGACTTATATGAGAATGAAATGGATAGGTACTGAAGCCCCCTACGCATAAACCACCAATTACCCTTATCAAGTTATGTCCTGTATAAATATCATATTTCAATAAGTAATCTTCGTAAAAATACCATAATGTTTTCGATGTCGATCGCAGATCAAAATGACAATATTACGACATTATTTCTAGGTATCAATAGTAGTAATATGCGGTGGCGCGTGCCCCGCACACACGTCGCGCGCTTTGGCGGAGGGGGCGCGCGCGCTGCGGACGTGCGGGGTGCGAGCGCGTGCCGCCCGCCTCGACGCGTTGCGGCACGACCTGCCCTGGCAGTACACAGCGCACAGCTACCCCGCCGTGCTCGTGTTCGTGGGGGACGGGTGAGTGTGACATAGGGAGCGGGGTGGTGGTGCGCGCGCACCGCCCGCCTCGATGCGCTGCAGCATGACCTGCCCAGGCAGTACACCGCGCACAGCTACCCCGCCGGGGTACGGAAATGAGGCATGCATGTGGGAGAAATGTGGGAGAAGGGGGGACATTGATCCGTTCAATGCGCTATGTTCTGAAAATTAGGCGGAAAGTGGGGAATGGAGCCTACCCTGTTGTGTGCGGGATACAGCGTGAAGGTGATTTAATTTTAATTAACAATTAACATTCTTATTATATGTGTAATATGTATAATATTTATTGTATGTATATTTTTTATTTGTATAACAGTAGCGGGTCGGCGGACAGCCGCGCGTACCCGCAGCGCGAGCGCGTGTCGGCGAGCGGCGTGGCGGCGCTGGCGCTGCGCTCGCTGGGAGCGCCGCGACACCTGCGGGCGCGCCTGTGCCTCTGTGCGCTGCCACAGGTATACACACTTATATTTATACAGGATGTAACGCGATCGACGGATCGACGGATGTCTATCGATAGAGGACCTTCGTAACTATCCATTACACTCCCATGTATGTTAGCCGATTTTCAGTGATTCGGTAGATATTCGAGAATTTGTATTTTTTTGGAAAAAATCGACATGACACGACATCGGACATTACGACTGTTAATTCTGCGCTCCTGATTTTTTTTCTCAATATAGGTCAATAATACGCTATTTATAAAATAGATATATCATGTCTATCGTTTTTAAATTGTTTTTAAATACGCTAAAATTTGTCGGCGTTGAGTTCTGTCACTCAACGGGCAATGTTCCGAATATTGGTCCTTCTTCTGGCTACTGTAATGTACGTGGGATACCACGTGAGGCTATTTTTTATTTACATACTTTACGATTGCTTATACACTTCGACTGCGTCCTATTTAGGACGTCGGTATTGTATTAAATTATTACATGTTTTCATATTTACAGTCTTTTGAATAGAAAATTACTATAGACTTTATAATATTTAAAAATATATTTTTCATTTAAGTGATATAAACAATTAATTCGAATCCACGACGCGATATCGTTTAGGCATGTCAGGGTAAGGAAGTCGAAGGTGGACGATAAGATACGAGATTCTTTATATCAGCCAGATAGCTTAATACATTTTCTTAAATATTATCTATATTAATTGAATATTATCAATATAAATTGAAATTAAAAATACGTAACATTGTATCTATCGAAGAAACAATAATCTTTATATTTAAAAATCAGAATATTATATGTAGGTATATAAGTAATGAATACAATTTACATTATCACCATTCGAGTATTCGAAGTGGGTAGGTGTATTATATTAGTATCTGATTCAAACGACAGCCGCTGTTTACTAATGGCCTATTTAAGTTTATTGCAGTAAATAAACTTTTGTTTTAATATCACCTATGCAACACTTGCCGAGTTGCATTATGCCATTATTATACCACATAATACATACTCCTACCATCATTATATTCTAGATTCTAGATATAGTGACTAGTGAGATAAGGACGCACGTCACGCATACAATAATCCTTGAGTGATAAAGAAAGGCCAATCATGTTTTTAAATTTGTATAATAGACATATATAGCAATCAACTTTGAATCCGTTTTTTTTTAAATAACGTTCATGCGTGCTCTATCGAAAATACAAAAAATTTAAAAGGTCTTATTCCGCAATGTCGATTTATCTATATGGCTTTTATAACTTTCACATTTAAATCTATGTTCTTATAATGCTAAACTTTTTGTTCTACCTACCTTCACGCTGTATCCCCTACATAGGATAGGGTAGGTAGGGAACCTGGTGTTACGACTCAGTTTTTCGCTTTCGAATTTTTGAGGCATTGTGTGTTGTTTTACGGAACTCAACGCCGCGCTTTGCCTTGTTACCAGAACGAAGAAATTAATATATTTAATTATTTACTCGCCCGAGTGGGAATCGAACTCTTAACAGTTACGTTTACAGTCACACACTTGAGCCAATGCGCCACGAAGGCCTCAATTTTTCAAAAATATCTCTTCTTTTATGAGGTACCTACTTCGCAAAACAGATATTTACTCAATTGTTGTACATACACTTAAAGCAAGGTCACAACATTTATTATTTGTATAAATTCCATTTGTAGCTTTGGTTAAATTCAATACAATGTAATGTTTTTTCAATTCTTGAAAATGGTCATGAAATTAAATTCTATTATACAAATAGAATTAATATCGATAAAATATTTTGTCCATCACCTAAAGACGATAAAAAAATCCCTGTAAACAGAGTACGAGTCGGTTTTGTATCGTGCATATTGACATCTGTAAGGTTAAGTATATTTGGTAATGCGTCTTGCCCTTGTACAAATATTGTTTACTGGTATTTTCCTATTAACAAACACAACGTGATTATTATCTAATTGCTTATTTAGGGTTAAATACGTAGTACACATTTGTGATTAAAAGTACTGGTGTCCTTTTCAGTGACCTTATCGGGTCTAGAGATATTTACCAGGGAAGGACTTTGGCTTTGAATAAATGTTCTTGTAAAGGTTTTTTTTAAATTTTTCAGGGTAATTTTTTTGTTAGTTAATATTTCTGGGGTGGGCACACTAGTGCACCCGTCTCTTACACACTAGTGTCCATGGTTCTTTTTAGAGAAGCATCGTAATCACATAAAAAACGGGACTAGTATCTACTTGTGGTTTCTCTGAAATAAACATGTGAATATAAATGTTAATAAAAATAAAACATGACATTCTGAAACGGTCTTGCCTAATCTCGATAATTGTACCTTCAACACAACTCTGCTGCTGCTGGAATGGTTGGATATATAGCCCTAAGTCCTCCTTCCCATCGTACAATGGTCTATTTCTATGCAATTATTAAAAAGTATTAAGCAAATTTGTAAACATAATCTCTTATTTATTTACAGTCAATTATCCAGAAGAAAGCTTGTTTGAAAGACGTGAAAGATCACGTGGCCACGGTCATCGATAGAAATTTAAAGTACTGGCGCGAGTACAGCAATGAGATCCTCAGGGTATCACTGTACCAAAGACTGCAGCATTTACACCAAGTGTCTCTCCGTCTCCACCTCATCCATACAAGTGATCTCAAAGAAAACAATGAGAAACAGATGCGGTTACTGCAATCCTTAGACGATATGTCCAAGAATTGGGATATTGATATGTCGTCATTAAGAAAAAGTACCATTCCCTCAGAAACTGTGAGGTGATATTAGTTGTATTTTGTATGTATATTATTTATTTATTGTATTGCTCATTTTATATGTATCTAAAATACGTTATTTATTTTTTGAACCCAAAGTGTTATAAAAAAGTTGCCAAAAATTCTATGTTTTTTATTTTTATATTCCATTTTACTAGGGTGGCTTAAAGTAAAATTAAAAGGTGAAGCGTAATAAAGATTTTTTTATGGACACTTAATTAAAATATATTAATATTTTTGTTCAAGCATTTCTTGATCTTAACTAAAAACTCTTCCTGTGATTTTTGTTAATAGTTTAAAAATATACAAAAGTCAGCTAATAATTTTATAAAGAAAAAACATTTTGCATGTTCAAAATTCTTTTAAAATTATTTTCCCCAGTTTAATTAATAGTAAAAAGTTATTGCATTTATTTTTGTCTGCATTTAATAAAAATCTATGACGAGTATAGTTTTAAAATTTATACAATTTATTGAAATGTTATCTAAAATTCAACGTCTTTTCCAAAAAATGAAAGCGTGTTTAGCTTTGTACTACTTCTCCACCCTCTGACCAAACTTAGGATAACCGATATGGACTTACGAACGTAGGATTCTGTAAAGAAAGTGTTATTGTTAAATAAATAATTATACGTTCCGTACCTCAAAAGAAAAAAAGGGAACCCTAAAAATGTCATTTTGTTGTCCATTTGTCCATTCATAACGCATTTATGTTAGCGAGCATAAGATTTTATTTACAAGTTTTTTTCAAAAGTTTATACTTATTACAATAAACCAGTAAAGAGCGTATATTTTTTCGTTTCTTGGGCTCGGAAAAAATGACTCTGTCTAACGAAAATTAAGGAAAAATATGATACATAAAATTATTTTACCTAATGTAGATGAATTTGTGTAATCGGGAAATAAATCATGGTAGGGCTTAACGAGGAACACCAGTTCAGTTCCAACTACACCAGAGAGGTAGTCGCTTAAAGATCCTGCGACCCTTCCATCACCGCTAGCTTGGTGTACCTTGAAAAAAGTAACTAGGTAATATTGGATTTCCAACATTTTTTTTAATGTTGATAGATTGCAGTTCCACATATTTAAGTATTAGTCGTTTGATTTCAAATAACAAGTCTTTACATTGTTTTAAAACGTACTCGTATGTCTATTATTTCATTATATATGAAAATAAATATAATAAATTATTTTATAGAGGATATACAGAGAGATGCTTCTTAGAATTTGATAGATAAATACATACCTCATATACTCTACCATCAGGAAGTCGTGCTTGTCTTGCTGCATATTCCCCTATTTCTTGCAATGTCCTATAGTTGCTTCTCTGATGTAAAGTATATCGCCATGGATACAATATAAATTCCTAATATAACAATGTATAAATAAATATGATTACAAGGAAAATGAAAGAATGAAAATGTGAAACATTTAATTTAGTCTGGGGAGAATCGAACCCACAACCTATCGCGTGAAACATGACTTGCCTATATAACTACCTAGTTACTAAAACTTTACTACCTAAAACATCAGTTACCTGAGACTTACGACTTATGTAGGTAGGTACTTAAGAAACATCAATAGGGTGAATAAACATTGATTACTTTTTTTAGTATAAAACTTGAATGTAAATGTATCGCGAAATCCAGAAGATCAGCCAGTTTATGTACATATGCTCGTATTGCTTGAGCTTCCGTTGTATCAAACGGCCTGTCACCTGGATAGAATTGCGAACATCGATCTGGTGATTTACGGACATCGTCTGTAATCAAATAATAGTTAATTATAAAAATTCAACAAGCAATGCCTCGGAAAGCGGGGAGCGGAGTGTCTTAACATTAAGTTCCCTCTGCCTATCCTGTTGTGTGCAGGATAGAGCCTAAAGCTGATTTTTGATTTTTTTTATAAAACTTTTAAGTTTCATTATCCGAAATAGATTATTGATGATAATATGCGAGTTATTGACATTGAAGATAATTTTAATCGTAGACGATATATATAAAATTAGATAATAATGTGCGTCTTTGTTCACGTTGACATTTATCGTAGAAAAGATAAAGAAAACCAAAATGTATGTACCTACGCCAAATTAACTATAATTAAAAATAAATATATAATATCTAATATTTAAGAAAATATTATCAGAAATGAGGCCATCTTGGCGCAGCGGCACAAGGGTGTAACTGTAACGCGACGATTATGGGTTTGATCCCCACTCGAGGAAGTGAAATATTTATTTTCGTTTATATTTCCATTTCTTCGCTCTGGTGTCGAGGCAGAGCGCGGCGTTGAGTACCACTCAACACGCAATGCCTCTAGAATTCAGCAGAAAGTGGGGAACGGAGTTTCTTAACACTTGGTTCCCTTTGCCTACCCTGCTGTGTGCGGGATACAGCGTGAAGAGATTTCGATTTTTATATACCTTGCCAGTGGTACGCAAAGTTTCGGTTTATATTGGTCCCGAAACATATTTGACCTTCCGTCTTGTCAATATTCTTAAGCCATACGCCTGGTTTCGTCTTTAGATCCCTAGCAGTAAGATTTCTGGACCATTCTGTGGGATCTATTGATGTGAAATGTTGAAGTTTCTTTGTAAACTGAAGTCCGTCTGGATTTGCTATGGGTATTAGATACCTGTCAAAAGTTTATAAATAAGATATACTTATTACATATATATAAATTGTACGTTTATGAATAAACATAACATTTTGTTCATTTACAAAATAATAATTTTAAGTAATATTTACCAATCGTAGTCGTTAAAGAAAGGTGTTTGGTAATTCGTATCATATAGAAGCTTTTCTGCCAACTCAATAACAGCATTAGGTCCACCCCACGTCATTCCATTTAGTGCTATGGTTATAAGAAAAATGTTTAGGTTTACATATTATAAAAAGTACTTAAAGGTACAACAGTGGCACAAGCGTGTAACTGTATCGCGACGGTTGTGAGTTTGATCCCCGAATGGGGATTAATTGGGGAAAGGGGAAATGGATTGTTGTTTATTTATAGTTTAATTTCTCCTCTCTGGTGACAAGGTAAAAATGCGGCGTTGAGTTCCACCACTCAACACGCAATGCAATTTTGCGAAAAAATTGGCAACGGAGTGTCTTAACACTAGGTATTCTATGCGTACCCTGCTATGTACGGGCGTATATACATCTTGAAGCTGATAGCAAATCATTACTTATAAATCTAGGTAATAAATATCTTAGCCTTTCTTTACGAACGTGAGGTTAATGAGCTATGAGCCGTACTGGTTTATAAGCAACTCTGAATGAAGAGAGAAGAGGGTACAGAGAGTACTCGCAAGCACTACGTATCTGCTAGAGACAATTCTAGGGTTACCAAATGGCTATAGACCTTACCAACTGATTGTTAAGCACGGTTCATTATAGAAATAGGTTTTTAATTAATCTAAAGTCCTTAGTTTTAGTTTAAAAATTTAACACATTACTTCCGATTATAAGTATTCCTGGTTTCTTGCTACGTGTGTCGCTGTGTAGTTCTAATGCGATCAGGCTATTGTTCCCAGCAGTTTGTGGTGTTAGATAGGCGACTTGTACCATATCGGGGCTTTCGGTGGCCATATGTTGGACTATGCTTAACATATTTTCATAGTCAATATATTTTGAGTATTTGACGTTACTACCGGTACTCCGAACCATTCTCATTTTGGTTCCAGATCTAGAAAACAAAGTTTTATTATTTTCACATACATATTTTTTATAATAGGCCATATATTTTTTTAAGTCAATATAGAAATACATTTTTTAGGAGATCAAGTGACTTGACAGACGGACGGACGAACCACAAAGTGTTCTTATAAGGGTTCCTTTTTTCGTTAAAAGCGTTAAAATGAGCACAAACTTAAGTTTGAAAACTTTTATGAATTAACGCAAAGTAGGTACACACTCAACTTATTTTTTTAGCCAAACTGTACTTGCAGAAGAATACAACTTGGTTAAACAGCATAGAGGCAACAAAAAAGATCTTTAACAAGTGCGTCCTACCAGTATGACATACGGAGCCGAGTGGACATTGACAGTGCGATTTGTCCAATATTTAAATTCGCTTAGCGTGCTGTGGGAAGGGCTTGGAGTATCTCTGAAGGATCGAATTCGAGATGAAGTAATTCGACAGAGAACCAATGTTATCGACATAGCCTAAGCCTTTGGCATGCTGAAGTGGCAGTGGGCTAGTCCCATTTGTCGCAGAACCGCTGACCGTTGGGGTAAACTCGTTACTTTAGTAAGTGAAGACCACGCCTCGGCCAGCGCAATGTAAGACGTCTTCTAGCTAGATGTCGTCACCCCACATTCGTACAACGTGTGTAGCAACGGCTGGATGCGAAGAGCTGAAGATCGAGCTCAGTGACGTGTCATTGCAGAGGCCTATGTACTGCAGTGGACGAGGACAGGTACATTCTAAAGCCTCGGTGGGCGAGTCTGATTCGTACTTTCGGTTTTTTTTGCGAGGACAGTCGTAGCGCAGGAGTACAACCAAGCAGTGCCGGTTTTAGCACTACCGGCGCCCTGGGCGAAATTTTTTCGGCGCCCCCTAACTACATTTCAATAATATACAAAAAAGGGAATGGGTACAACGAAATAACCATCAATTTAAAAAAAAATAATGACAAAAACTAATAAAATTTCACTTCTTCTAGCCTTTCTATCTGCGAACTCTTTTATTAGGCATTCAAAGTCTATGTTTTCTGCAACTTTTTTTTCAAAGTTGTTAAGATCACTTTGTTTTTTTTTTAGATATCAAAGACGACGATGACTTTGTTTTTTTTTTATGGATATCAAAGACGACGATGACTTTGTTTTTTTTTTAGATCTTAGACCATTTTAAAGGGCATCAAGTCCCCTAAGCCGCACCGGGCAGCAAATACCCTAGCTACGCCACTGCAGCGAGGAGACATCTTTGCGCAAAGCGCCCTAAACGGGCGTCTACGGCGCCCTTTTTATCCGGCGTCCCTGGGCGGTCGCCCAGGCTAACCCTAACGCCGCTAGTGCAACCAAGCGACTATAATTTCTGGCTATAACTATAACTATAATGGCTGTAAATACACGGTTGTAAGTATAGTATATTTTTAAAATAAGGAAAATAATAGACAAAAATACTCACTGCTCAAAATTTCGCGGTGGGAACAGAATCAGAAACAAAATACTCAGAAAGTAAATAAAACCAACTACATAAATTTTTAATTGTAAAAGCATATTTTTAATCTACAAATATTATAAAAAAGGTACAGAAATATACCTATACAACGAAATACTATTTCAGACAGAATATTGACGGTTTTTCTGCTTTGGCGAAATGGTCAGTTAGTGTTGCTAGAATAAAATAAACAAATAAGAATAAAAATGTAACATTACAAGTTTATTCAAGATCTTTTTGCTATAAAAGTAAAAACATTAATAATTAATCATTTTGTATTTCAGTTTCTTTGAGAAATTGAAATAAATATATAAACAGATACTATGCTAAAAATATACGTGGTTTGAGTGCCGTACTCAAACTTCCTCGCGATCGGGGCGGTATTCTTTTTTTCGTAGACATATTTCACATATGATTTTATGAAGATGTCATCATCTGTCAAGTAACGATGAACTTCTGTCTTTTCTTAACATGAATTATAGTATATTTTTGATTATATTAGGTTTTATAAAATTTGTATTTAGCAATAATACTAAAGAAGACTCTTGTCCCTTTGATGCATTATCATGTAAGACAGTGAAATGAGTCTTTGTTTATTTTTTTATATTTGAACAGTAATAAATTATGCTATATATTTATACAATATAGATTTACGCCACAAACGTGCATATACAGAATATACAAGATGGCGAGCTAATGCAGAAACAACGCAAGAATTCATTGTTAAAGTTTTAGAGGATGATTTGACTACGCCTTTACGTGATGAGCCAGTAGTTGCTGTGAATATACAACCATTCACAAAGGCAAAAGATAAAATTATTGTTGATGGGGTTGTAGTTTCAACAACGAACACAGAAAACAATATTGATGCATATAGAAACTATCAAAGGTTTGAACCACTTACGACTCTCTCTAGCAAAAGAGTCGGTGGAAATATTGTCTTTGCACCAGTCAAATCAGTTGCCAAGGCAATGTCACCGGTGCGGCTGAAAGGTAAACAAATATCAATTTATAGCTAAATTCTCATTCTTAAAGGTATATTTTTTATTGGATAAATAACTAAAAATACAATGGCTGAATAAAGACAGAAAGATAAATAGTAATTATATTTTAAGGGATTGAAATAAAAAGTCCACAGCATTCACAGCGCGATGGAAGTCTTTCACTTAACCCACAGGTGTCTAGAACTCAAAAACTCATTGCTCAATATGCACCGATAGCAGCAGTTTCATTTACACGTCGTGACACCGTTGGACCAATAACACCACGGACAATGGATTTATTTGTAAGTATTTTATACAAATTTTATTAAAATGGCCGTATTATCCTTCTATTATAATTATAATTCGAGGCTTCACTTTCACCTACCCCCTTCTCTTAATTAGTATCATTCATCGTCGCTGTATGCCGTATATATATAAAAAAATATAACATAAAATTAAAATATATAAAAAGTGATATATTTATAATAAAAAAATATTTTCAAATCCTAGTTCTGATCAGATAAATATAAATAGTACTAAACCTTTTTTATGTCGACTAAAATAAGTTATTTACATTATACGTGTATTTACATTAAAAAAGACGACTTTAATTTACTTACAGTACTGTCTTAAATATAGATACTACATACGACATCCATGCGACCCACACGAACCCATGCCTATCCAGACGCATTAACACCAAGACGAACATCTATATCTACGGATTTTGTACCATATGACAATAACTTGGAGTTATCCAATAAACTGGATATAGTAAATCAAACTTCATTATCAACAGTAAATTTGTATCAGACATCAATAAAAACGTTTCTTCCAACAAAAATGACCTCCCATGAACCTTATTCGGAAGAGGAAAACAGAAAAAGTAATATGAAAACGATAAGTCTTGAAAAAGATAGTGCTGATAAGGAATCAAGTTTGTCATATAACGAATTATTTTATAATGAGGATGACAACGAAAGTAGTACGAAAAAAGCAGAAGATAAAACATCAACTGACTATGTCGATGCCGCTCAAAATGATACCGAAACAGATGTTTCCAATATAAATTATGAAGATGATGTTACAGATGTTGATAATGCAACTGAGAGCAGTACTGCTATCTTAACATCAGAAATTACTAGCAATGGACAATCTCCAAAAAATATGACAAAAATAAGAAGGAATTTTCTTTGCAATGTTTTGAAAATACAACCCTTGACTTTCAATTCAGCGCGGACGTTACATGAGGTAATAATGGTTCATAACAGGAAATAAACACATAAATAGCCAGACGTTACGTATTTTGCTATCAGCCTTCACGCGTTGGCATTAGTCGTCGCGACGACTGGGTATTTCAGAAACAAAGATAATTAAATTATTTTACAGTTTATCAGATACAATTTTGTAATGCAAATTTATGACTCTCGTCTTACAAGACACTAATATTTTTATTTATTTGAAAAACAAAAACTAAATTCTATATACCTTTTCAACAGATAAATACACAATTAAAAAAATGGGCAGAAAATAGTCCTATTGCAAAAAGATTAGATATCACGAACGGAAATTTCACAGTTATGGAAAGCCCGATTTATATGATGATGGTTGATGACCCAACTAGTGGTCAAATTGTTTCGGCCAAACTAACAGTCATGATTGTGGCAGGTGAAATTATTATAAAATTATTACTATCATTAAATTGAGAACCTGTTGTGGTGCAGGTGCATGTGTAACGAGAAGGTTGTGGGTTCGATTTTCACTAGCAGGAATCAGTTATTATCCTTCCCTTTCCTCTGGCACCAAGGCAAAAGTGCGGTGTGGAGTTCCACCACGCTACACACAATGCTTCGAAAATTCGGCGAAAGGTTGCAAACGGAGTATTTTAACACTAGGTTTCCTTTGCTTTCCCTGCTATATGTGGAAAAAAATATGATGCTGAAAAAAAAAGAAGTTACATATGTGTTCTTCTAAGTTGTTAATTTTTAGGAATCCAAGGAAGCGACCATCATGCGGTAACAGCTGCAATGTATCTATTATACCAATTAGTAGAAAGGAGTGAGGCTCATTCCGATTTACTCTCAAAATATCGATTTTGGGTTATTCCAGTTTTTAATCCTGATGGATATGATTATTCTATGACCTTTCCACACGTGAGGAAATAATACATTATAATATAGAGTAGTTTGATATCTTATTTAAAAGATTCTAGACCCCTATTTAATGGACTCAAGATCTCTGAGATCGAGCTGAAGAGGCCGTTTTCATTCATAGATCGGCACTAATATATGAATGAAAATGGCATTTCAAGATCGGTCTCAGACTTGAGAAAGGCTTATAAATATGAGCCTTAGAGTCCTCTCTCAAAAGTTCTGAATAGTAACAGTTTTTAAGGTTATTAAATTTCATTTGTTATTATTTGTTTTTTATCATCATAATAATGAGTTAGCAGTAATTTTTAAATGGTCTTAGGTCCACCTAGTAGTTTAGAAGCCTAGACTCCTCAGTAACTAAAATTTGATTTACTAATCTTTTTAGATTAGACATGAGTCATTGTAATTGTTACTTAGCGCAAATACTTATTACTGTTCTTATCGGATAATGAATTCTAATGATATTGAAATAGTTTTGAATCTAATTAATTCGTTAGAACATATTTAAGAACCTTAAACCTTAAATATCAATATAAATAGGTATAAATGATAGAATTTTATGAAATGGAAGTTTAATTAATTATTTAATATGTTAAAGAAAATAGTTGAAATAACATTTATTTTATGTAAAATGAAAGCAAACAAAGTGAGGGTGTGGTTTTATTTACTTATTTTAACTTTGAAAAGATATCAATTGAAAGTTACAACTTGTGACAAAATTTTACCATTTTCTATCTTTGTAAGCTCATAAAATATACACTAAATTATTTAGGCAGCTTTATGTACTTGGTTAAATTAGATGATGAATATGAAAACATCAAGACTCGATGAGAAGCCCGCAAAATAATTTTTCTTGATTATTTCATTACACATGTTGGCTGGTCATTGCCTCTATAGAATAAAAGTTTCGGTTTTGGTTTCGGTTAAAATTGAGATAAACAAAGTAGAAAAATATTTATGTAGTTAATATCTTAAAAATGGTAAAAATTCAGACGATGCAATAGGGGGTAAAAATAATTGGAAATTACCACCTCTATTTATTTCAGTTTGTTTTCAGTTATTCCAAGTATTAAAATGTTTTGGCTTTAGTAAAGTTTCGAATCCGGCTTAGGGTAAAAATCTGGTTTCACTCTGATACTATGGCAAGGTCATTGAAATCCGCGTAGGTACAGACTGTCCACGTGTCCAAGAGTATATAATAAATTATTAATACACTATATAATCGTATATATCAGCGTAATATCTAATTAATGATTGTGGGCCAGACATAGTACTGATATCAAAAAACATTCTTAAAAAAGATTATAAAGATATAAAGTGATAAATTAAGTATTAGCACGTCTGCAATATTCATTATGAAAAGTAATAGTAATAAAATTATATTTGGTTTGTAGTTTTTTTTTAATTTCATACAAGCAATTGATATACCTAATGTACGAGGTCGTCTGACTACGGCCGTTCAACTTGCCAAGGCAAAGGATTATTTACATTTTCCTGCTTTGGAGGGCAAAGCGCGGCGTTAAGTTTTGTCAATCGTCGTAATATAAACGACTTGGCACTTGGTTTCGTATACACACTTTCTATAATGAAGTGACGCTTAATAAACATAAATTTTACATCATAGCATGGATACGGGAGTGAACAAATATATAATAGTATAATTATTTTTATCTAAAGCGACGGATAGTTAAAAACCTCTTCAACGTAGGATTCGTTAGAATAGTTTATTTAGTTTGTATTTAGAATTTGAAAATTTTTAATTTTCATGAACTTGTAAAAGCGTCGTGAATGGTCCAAAAATTTACGTCAATCATGGGACTCTTGCAAGGGACGTGACTCTTGTGAGGCTTGCGAACAGTTTGGCATTCGATGCACTATTCAGCCTTGTTATGGGGTAAATCTCGACAGAAATTTTGAATACCAATGGATACCTCGTGAGTGGCTCTTATGTACTGATTATATATAATATCTTTGAGACCGCCATGGCGCAGGGGCACAAGCATGTAACTTTAAACGCTACAGGTGGTAGGTTCAATTCCCACGAAATATTTAATATTTTCATTCCTTCGCTCTGGTGACGAGGCAAAAGGGCGGCATCGAATCCCGCTACTCAACACATAAAACCTCCAGAATTCCATGGAGCCAAAGCCAAAAGCCTAGAGGGACCTAACTACTAGGCTCTCTCTGCCTACCATGCAACATGCGGGATACAGCGTGAAGGGAAAAACCAAATTATAATATTTAAAGTACTAATAAATGTAGCGGAAGAACTACGTTCGGAGCATCCTTGCGGATCACTCTACGCCGGTCCACGACAGCTGAGCGAGGCGGAGACGCGTGCACTCACGCAGTTCCTTCACGAACTGCGATCTCCATTGTATACTTTTATTGCTTTCAAGGAAGGTGATGTGCTTGTAAGGATTGTTATTATTTTATATAAATATGCTTTTTATTTAATTTTATTTAAATAAAGTGAAATAAGATTTTTCCATTACAATTTGATTTTAATGTAAGAGATTCGATCAAAGCAAATTCTTTTAATTCATGAACTTCACATTTGTCTCCAATTCATGGTTCTAAATACTTAAAAACTGTAGTAACACTTAATATACTTTAATATAATCCATACCTATATTATATATTCGAAAGTAACTCTGTCTGTCTGTCTGTCAGTCTGTCTGTCTGTCTGTCTGCCTGTCTTTTACGCCAATTAGGGCCAAACCGCTAATTTAATTGTGATAAAATACTCATATAGAGATACTTGAGGGTCTCGGGATGAACATAGAATATTTTTTTTCTTATATTTGTAATATTTTCGATATATACCAATATATTAAAATACTTATTAATTTGACATGCAATTTATTCCGCCATGTTAATAACAACCGTCGTTGCTAAGCAACGATTTGCAAAGTTTGTTGTTCGTTTTCTAAAAACTGAAATTCTTCTGAAAACTCTATTGAAAACTGAAAATAATCTCATAAATATATTTAATAAATATTCGTATAGTTCAAGCGGGCGTAGCCGCGTTCGGGTCCACTAGTATACTATAATCTAAATATGTATTTACTATGACGTTTTTCGTTTAGGGCATCTTGTACCCATACTCACATACTAAGAAGAGGCGAGCTTTAGATCATATTTATGTAAGTAATATTCTTAAATGATTTTATGATATAAAGTAGAATGTCAGTACTAATACAGGATGTAATGCAATCGACTGATCAATGGTGGATTACGGGTAAGACCTCAGCACTTATCCGTATCAACCCCGGGTGTGTTCAGCGACTATAAGTGTGGTTCAGGAAATTTATGATTTTTTTGGTAATTTATGATTTTTCAGAGGGAAGAAATGAAAATATTACAAAATCAAAAAATATATATTTCCTTTCCTCGAGTGGAGATCGAACCCGCAACCAGTCGATTTTGCAGCACACTTTGTGCCCCTGCGCCACTACTGGCCTCAATAATTTCATATGTGTTTCCATATATATTCTCTAAGAGGCAACGAGCTTTACGGGCCGCAGCGGCAGCGTACAGCATCAGCGGGCGCCCGTACGTTGCTGGACAGACATCCGAGTTCCTCCGTGAGTTGGTATTTCAATAGGAATAAGAAAAGTGTTTTGAAAAATAAAAAGAGTTAATAAATGTTTTATTTAAATGCTATTATATTTTTATAAGATTTCGAACTAAATCTATTTATATGCATTTCAATGTTTTTATAATACCGATATATACTCTGTAAAAAAATATTAAATACACTCAAATATGTTTTTATTTTTGTAGCATTGTATGCCGGTGGTATAGAAGACTGGGTAGATGGACATTTGGGAATCGAAAATACGTATACGGTTATGATGTTCAGACCCACAGATGTTCGAAATTCTAAAATTGTCACAGAGGTAACATATTTTTATTTATTAAAAAAAGTAATAATTTCAATATTTTATTAAAACATACAAAAAGGGAAATATTGAGTTAATTAGCTTTTAATAACAATTTATAATGCAAATATTTTTTTTATGTACATCCTACTAAAATCATAAATGTGCAAGTTTGTAAGGATGGAAATTTGTTTCACTTTTACGCTACTAACACTAAAAATGACTAAACAGATTAAAATGAAATTTTGTAGTAATATAAACACATAAAAATAACACATAGGCTACAATTTATGTAAAGATTTTTTTATAATTGAGTTTAAGCAGACGAAGCCGCGTGTGGGTTGCTAGTAGGTTTTAATTAGAGACAATATATGAAAAGTTATATTTTTCGATTTCAGCGCGTTGTCCACGAAGCTTATGCGGCCGTAGACACTTTACTCTTCCAAAGCGTAGAGCCGATGGGTCAGCCACAAATAACGCTGACAAGAGCTGGGGCCTACCGGTCTAGTGTTAATATTAAATTAGCTTGCTTATGTTTATCAGTAATATATGCGTAGAAATTATAATAAATATTTTAAATATATTTTAATAGTGTTTAAAAAAATATAACCTCTTTAAAACTTTATCAGAAATTATGAATTTCAAATGTAGATATGGATTTCTAATTTATGTTCTGAATACCATATTGTATTGAATGTTTTGTTGCACACTTATAACAAAAGTTTCTTCGTATCGATGAAATTAGTTTTTATTTTTCCTCTTTCACCTGTAAAAGTTACTAATTTTGATTAAATAAAATATAAAAGTATATAAAATATATTTTTTAAATTCAAAATATATACAAAAAAATAAATTAAATTAATTTGCTTAAATTTGCTCATTAAGTACGTAGTTTTCACTCAGGTTAAATCCAATCACTACGAGAGTTTTTAAAGATATGCAAAGAATATCCTCAAGTGACAACATTCAATAATAATCATTGTAGTTAAAAAAACTTGTTTAACAAATATTCACGATAGGTTATGGGTTCGATCCCCACCCGAGTAAATGCGGTAAATTACTAATATAGCGTGAAACTGAAAAAAAAAAGTATTTTTGTCCTCCTCCCATCTCATGGTATAAGTTTTGCACTGGAAAATTTGCACTTTAGTTACAGTAAGTGCAGAGGCAATACAAATAAGCTATAGCGCTTTATACGGTAAGCTATCATCATACGTCACCAGGACTACACATACATATTTATCAGAGTTTTATGCTACTCGAAAGGAAAACTATCTAGTAGTGTTGTTGGTGGAACTTGGTCTGGAAGACTTATTGGTACTGATGCAAAAATAAACGATGCTTCAAGAAATTTCACGAGATCTGTCTACATCCCCATACTTAATCTACGTAAGTAAATTACTTACAATTTTTTATGATAAATGTTGAATTTCACGTGATTTTTCCATTTTAAAAAATTTCCAATTTCATTTTATAACACCGAATGGTGAAAACAGAAACCAATGGAGGCATTGCGTGTTTAGTGGCAGAACTCAACGTCGTTCTCGATACCAGGGCGAAGAAATGAAAATATTAAATATTTGATTACCTTGAGTGGGAATTGAACTCACTACTTGTCGTGTTTATAGTCACACGACCTAGCGCCACAACTGGCCTCAAATAGGAGAGGATAATCTCTTATAGGATTTAAATGAATTTCAGAATTTAGATACTTTGATACTTATACAGAAACGACGCTGCAAGAAATATTATTTCTCAGTGCACACTCAAGGGGCTAAATTGCAATCTTACAATTTTGTATAAAAATATTAATTATTGAAAAGTAGCAATGAATAGCGACATTATGTCAGACATTTATATCTAAATACTTTGTGAATTATTATATAAAGATAAAGATTGATTTTTATCAACCAACTAACATTCTTTTGAATTTTACTGGTAAAATGTCTATTTACAATAAATTTTTAATATTCTGAATATAACATTGTGTACATCAAATGATCATAAAAAAAGCTTTTAAAAAGTAAATGTTTTTTAAAAGGTGATATATACATATAGGCTAAACTTGAGGCCAGGAAAGTAATTGAATCTCCATCCATCCATCCATCAGCCGTTCAACGTCCACTGCTGGACTTAGGCCTCCCCTAATTCTCGTCACTCCGTCAGGTCCTGCGCCCTTTGAATACAGCGGATTCCCGCTGTCTTCTTAACGTCGTCGGTCCACCTGGTTGGAGGGCCTGTGCTCCTTTTGCCAAGACGGGGTCGCCATTCGAGGACCTTTCTTACCCATCGGTTGTCGGCCCTCCTGACAATCCACCTGCCCACCACCACTCAATTTTACATGTATCTATAAGACTTTTTTACATTAATCATGTTATCTAATATATTGGAATTTAAATAATCACCGTCTAGCCGATAATTGTTTTAGATAATATATGGATATTGGATAATGGACATGTCACTGCTGTCATATGGGGCGACAAAATTGTAGGTATAGGATTTGATAAAAGTAATCTTCTCCTGATTCACTCGGTGGAATGAATTATTATTTATTAATATTTTTATTTCTTCGCTCTGGCACCAACCCCGATGTTGAGTTCCATCAAGCAATGCTTCGAAAAAATCGGCGGAAAATGGGGAACGGAGTGACTCAGTGAGGATTTGGCATTGGTTTCGGGCAAAATGGAATGTTCAGGTCTGCTTTAAGTTATTTTGGGTGAGCTCGTAGTTTACGATGGCTCAGTAACCTGTTCATTATATTCAATTATTTATTTATATAAAAAATGAAACAAGTGCCTTCCGTAATAGTTCCGAAGATAATAATACTAAGTAAATCATACCACATAATTATTATTATTAGTTTTATTTACACCACATTACATTACATTAGAGACTCATAGATATATTTATATAAAATAATTAAAAAACAAAAACCGATAAGTACCGTAATAATCAAAAATAAAAAACTGTTCAAATGCAAGTAGAGACCAATTTCAGGATTGTAAATTTAAGTTTCAATTGTAAACGATTGTATGCTTTAATTTTCTATTAAATGAACTTTAATTATACATTTGATGTAGTTTTTATATGTAATATAAAAATAAATTTCCCTTTTGTCCTTTATTTACATTATAAGTAAAATTCCTGCTTCCTTTTCTGCCAAATTTCATGCAAACTTAAATTTGCGAGCGTATGCACTGAACACATTTTGTATGAAATGAACTACAAATATTATTTTGTAATGCTTTTTCTATGAAATATTTTAAAAATCACTTATAGGATATTTTTACTTTATTTGTATTTTAAGTTCTCACTTGGTGTCAATTTTCATAACTGTAGGTCCATGAGAAGTACCATCGAAACCTATATGATTACGCGGCGAATTTGATACAAAATGCAGTAAAAAGAATGTATAAATGCTTGTATCTTTTGATTGTGTTGTCATAGAAGCTTTTTTCCGTGCTGTAAAGGACCGTAGACCTGAATATTTGATATTAATATCGGCTTGATATTTTCACACGACCTTGACAAATGGACAGACGAACAACGAAGTTATCCTATAAGGGTTCCGTTTTTTCCTTATGAGGTGCGAAATCCTAAAAATGTCCAAAGGGGGATCTTCTGGCGATTTCTTCGTGGTGATATTTTATATGAAAATAGTATGATTGGCCAGGCAAAATCCAAACGCTGGCAAAGCTGGTCTCATCACGCCGCCTTTTAAAAAATTCTGTTTTTTCATGTTCACTGTATAGTGTAAAAATGCAACAGGAACATCTTCATATTTTTTTGACAAAGGCCGAAACTAAGATCAAACCCGAAGTACTGGTTTCAGGTTACATTTTAGCTGAAAGCCTTGGTTCATCTGGATTTATGATAGAGTCATAGGATTTTTATTTCAAAATTGCATTTTTTTACAAAGATTATTATTTCGGACAAACCATTTAACACATAAATTGGTGCACTTGCAAAAACATTTAATTATTAATTCGTTTAACATTAACTACGCATTCTTATCACACTGCAATTATTTCAATGTCAATGACAGTTAAAATTGTTTATAAATATGTTTTAATAGGCGACTATCGAATACCACGTTGAACTTATTTTGTTTATTGATTTTAGCTATCGGCTGAGGATATCGTATCTACGAGTATGTATTTTGAAAATTCTTTGTAATCAAGTTAGATATTGGCGGATATGATAGAACTAAACTAATCATTTTCGAATGGTGATAGGAATTATTATAAATCAATGAAATCAGCTATATTCGGCCACTCCAAAGTTAACTGTAGCTTTGTGTTGTCGTACAAGTGCACACACGTTTGCTAATTGGTGCAGTTCAGTGAAACTGTCAGCATGGTAACGTTTACTATTTTTTTTCTATTACCATAGATTATATATATTTTTTTCTTAATTATGAGTGTACATATTTTTAAGGTGAAATGTTTATAAATAAATAAATATTTGATGTAGCCTATATACATATATGCCAATAACCTAAGAAAGAGGAATTTAGTGGAAAAAGTTTCTAGATATATTAATACACAGTTATGAAATTGTTTAAGTTTTTTTTTTGTTTTTATAATATTTTTTTTAATTAAATGATTTTTAAATGTCTTAGTCTATGCTTTTAAATTTAAAAAAATATTTATTATATTTAATTTAATTTGTTATCTAAAGTCTGTATTGGTTGTTAATGTTGAAAGCTTACTATTATTTAACGTTTATTTCTCCTCTTTCCGAGTTTATAATATTTAAATTAAAAAAAATGGACTTAATTTACATATTAGATTATTCAAATTAAATAAAATATTTTATTTTTAACCTTTTTTATACTAACGTGTTATTACCACAACTTTTCATCTTAGCAGAAGATTAATAAAGCTGTTAAAGTTAGGAATATTGCGTCAAGTGATTTTAGAAGTATTTTCATAAAAAATACAGTAAATACGGATTAAATACGGATATCAAGCCTAATTACTTTCTAGTTTATTAATAGTAAACTAAAAATATTTTATATTTCTTAATGGCATTTTCTACTTTTTTTGTCAAATTTTGTGTTATATGAAAAGTCTAACAATGGTAATCATAGTTTTATCAAATTTCTATGAACAAAATTTTAAATAAATAAGTATCACTTGAGATATAAGTAGATTACGTTAATGTTTCATAAAGTTATCGAAACCACTTTAAAAAATAACTCCGTTTGTCGGCTTTTTAACTCGACTTAAAATAGTTTTTTTTATCATCTGTATGTAAGAATAATTTATATTTAAAAAATATTTTCACATTAAAAATAATTTTAATGGATATAAAAGCTTTATTGTGCACTTATCCCAGTTTTTTTAAATTTATTTAAATTTAATAATGATTCAAGTACTTGACAAGAATCTATCCAGTTTTACTGTTATAAGTACTTATATTTTTTTTTATAATAATATAAACACAAATAGTATAAGAACCTAAGCTAAGAAGAACCTAGTATTTTAATTTTAGCTTAGTGAACCCGCACCTACTTACATGCGTCATCAGCGTGCCATTAGTCGTCTCATTGGTACCTCATACTATCTTT
The DNA here is from genome assembly GCA_016802625.1 of Heliconius numata. Lineage (NCBI taxonomy): Eukaryota > Metazoa > Arthropoda > Insecta > Lepidoptera > Nymphalidae > Heliconius > Heliconius numata. The sequence continues at coordinate 159,018 of JAEBDU010013128.1, forward strand.
AAAGAGTACACCACGATATAGTTTAAAGATAGAGATTAAGATTATTTATTACTCACTTTCTGTTTTCTTAAGCCATTTATACTTTATTATCAGTCTTTAGACATGTGTATAATAACAATAATTGATAGTTTATTTTAATAAAATAGCACATGTCTCGAATTATGACGATTTCTAAAGAGTAGAGAGAAGAGAGAGAGAGAAGAGATTTGTACTGTATGGGCTATGCGTACATATAATTTTATCAGCGTTTATGGAAACCGCTGGTATAAGTTAGAATAATAATAATAAAAAGTGGTTAGTGAACTGAAATTCATATTTTGTTATGAAAAGTAACTGTATTATAAATTACACTTTAATTAAATAATCATTTTTTTATTGAATGTCTGAAAAAATGTTTATATGGATATGTTTCATTTAAAGGGTGACGCTATAGAACAAGGCGGCAAGGTCAATCCTGCTTTCGAGTCCTCGGAACCCTCCGTACAAATACAAGACAAGCAAGAATTAAGCAATGGCAAACAGGTATGTTTATTATTTTCTTAGGTAACAATTGAAATTAATATTTGAGTATGTACAAAAGCCGTTGCAGCTTAATTAGGAAAATAAATTATTCGACTGAAAGTGGGGAAAGGGAGAGGAGTGTCTCAACACTAGGTTCCCAGGTTTCCTCTGAATACTCTGCTAGAAGCGGATACAGCGTGAAGCTAAAAAATTATACGATATATAGTTTTGAAAAGATCATATCATACGCCGGGTAATCAAAACCTATAGGTCTATATCCCGTGGATCTTTATGAAATCTGGCATAAAGAGTTACATTATACAAATGGAAAAATGTTAAAAATGAAAATTCATAGGTATTTTATGGAAAAAAATAATAACAAACTTATATTTGTAGTTCATTTCACACAACATGTATGCAAATGCCTGCAATGCCTGCTTTTATAAATGATACTTCCCGTTGACCTACATTGACTACCTGAACTTATAACAGAAACCTAAATAACAATATGATATTTTTATAATTTGCAGGAAGATGTGGAAGAAGGACCCGGAAGGGCAATGTGGGGAAACCAGCTAGAATTTCTTATGTCATGTATTTCTTTGTCTGTGGGTCTTGGTAACGTGTGGCGGTTCCCCATCACCGCATACAATAACGGAGGCGGAGCTTTCCTCATCCCATATATTTTAGCTCTTATATTAATAGGAAAGCCTATGTACTATCTCGAATGTGCACTTGGACAGTTCAGTTCTAAAAATGCTATTAAACTATGGGCACTATCACCAGCTATGAAAGGTAGGTTCTAAGTAATTTGATATTACTCCATTATTAACGTTTCTATGTTCTTAAGCAGAATTGTTACAAATCAATACTATACGAGTGGATTGTATTTTTTTTTAAAAAAAAAGGCCGCCGGCACAAAGCTGTGACTGTAACGCGACGGTTGTGGGTTCGATCCCCACTCGAGGAAGTGAAATATTTATTTATGTTTATATTTCCATTTCTTCACTCTGGTGTCAAGGAAAAGTGCGGCGTTGAGTTCTACCACACAACACGCAAAGCCTCCAGAATTCGGCAGAAAGTGAGGAGCGGAGTGTCTTAACACTAGGTTCCCTCTGCCTACCCTGCTGTGTGCGGGATACAGCGTGAAGCCGTATTTTTTAAATATTTATAATAATTAAATTATGTAGTATAATAATTAATATTAATTGTAAATTCCAGGAGTCGGTTACGCGCAGACGCTGGGATGTTTCTACATTCTATCCTACTACGTATCTATCATAGCGTTGTGTATTTACTACTTTGCTATGAGTTTCCAATCGGTCCTGCCATGGTCTGTTTGTGATGAAAGCTGGACTGATTGCGTACCATCTGGTGAGACAGAAAATGTAGTCATCACAGAAAACTCATCTATGAGTGCTGAACTATATTTCCGGTAACTATTAAAATTATTACATACAAATGATACATTCATATATAACTTTTTAACTTAATTTAAAATATAATATTTTTTATTACAGTCAATCAGTTCTCCAAATTAACGGTGGTCTCGAGGAAGGTCTTGGTAAGTTAAGATTTTTAAACAACACTTTAAATTCGTTAAATTCTAAAGTTTCGAATATATGTATTTTTTATTTAACTTTTGAAATCCAATGCTTTTATAATAAGTATCTATTTATTTTAATAATATTATTTTTGTCCATAGGTTTACCTATTTGGTACTTGACTCTCTGTTTATTCGCCGCGTGGGTCATGATTTTCATCATCATTTCAAGAGGCATTAAAAGTTCTGGCAAAGCATCATATTTCTTGGCTCTATTCCCTTATGTTGTTATGATTATACTTTTAATCAGGTAATTATACATTTTTATATTTCAATACATGAATAAATAAAACATTAAATCAGCTTCCTGTCCCCGCACACAGCAGGGTAGACAGAGGAAACCTAGTGTTAAGACACTCCGTTCTCAACTTTGCGCCGACACCGGCATTCTGGAGGCATTGCTTGGAGATTGGCGGACTGGTGTTAAAGCAAAGCGAAAAGTTTAAATAAATATTTAATTTCCTCGAGTAGAGATCGAACACACAATCAGTCACACGCTTGTGCCACTGCGCCAAGGCTGCCTCATGTATATGAATTCTTGGTCCTTATTTTATATGCAAATTGTAACATAACATAATATACATATTTGAATATAATAATAAATAAAATGGATCCAAATTATGGTATCATATTAATTGAAGCACTATTAAAATTATAATTATTGAACTTTTCAGTACCACCCTTCTACCCGGATCTGGAAACGGTATCCTGTTTTTCTTGACCCCACAATGGGATAAGCTGGCTGATCTTAACGTAAGTCCCTTTTTATTTCTTTATAAGTCTAAATATCAAGCAAAATGTCAAACACAATAAATTACTATATTATATGTATTTACTCCCAAGAACAGCAAGAAGATAAAACGCAACGCAGTTAGTTTTGGTAATTCTATAATTATGCATTGTGTTGAAAACTGATCGGAAAGTGGAGAACGGAGTGTCTTAACATTAGGTTCCCTCTGTCTACCATACTACATGCGAAATAAAACGTGAAGTCACCTATCAGATTTCTTCAATTTCTACTCGAGGAAATCAAAAATGTAATATTTTCAATTCTTCGCTGTAGTGTCAAGGCAAAAGCGTCGAGTTTCGTCACTCAATACGCAATGTCTCCAGAATTTGGCCGAAAATGGGGAAAGGAGTGTCTTAACACTAGGCTCCTAATGCATGCTCCATGAGGGATTTTTTAACTTGATTTCTTGTCGACAATTCAACATATTAGTAATGATGTCATTACCTTATTTATTATTTTTATTATTTGTTAACAAAGACGTGTACTATTATTTACAGGTGTGGTACAGCGCCATCACTCAAGTATTCTTTTCCCTTAACATATGTACCGGACCACTGATGATGTTTTCTTCATACAACAATTTTAGACAAAATGTCTACAGGTGAGTAAACTATAGTTCTTAGTTTAAATAATAAAAAAAACTATCTTTTATAAAAAAAAATATTTGTTTTAAATTATTACTTACTTATATTTTATACAGGGTGAGTCATATTGAACTTTCCGATTTCAATAAGGTGTGTATTAAAAACAAAGCGACATGCAGTAAAAATTATTTTATTGTTTGAAAGCACATAACATGCAGTTTTAATTTAGTTGGTTTTAAAAATGATATCCTGTAAATGTCTACCTCCATTGACCACACACTGCTGAAGCCTTTCCCGGAAGTTGTCCATTACTCGTCGAGTCATATTCAGCGGAATAGCATTGATTTCTTCCGTGATTGCAGCCTTCAGTTCATCGATGGTTCGGGGACGATGCGTGTACACCTTTTCCTTCAGGTAACCCCAGAGAAAGAAATCGCAGGGGGTTAAATCAGGTGATCTCGGCGGCCACCCAACGTCACCTCGCAAAGAAATGAGATGACCGGGAAACATTTGTCGCAGGATTTCCATTGAACGCCTGGATGTATGGGCTGTAGCACCATCTTGTTGGAACCAGATGTTATCGTTGTCATGATTCTGCGTTAATTCCTCCAATTTCGGTTTCAGAAAAGTTTCAAGCATGTCGCAATACCGAGCAGAGGTAACTGTGACGACTTGACCATCTTCTTCAAAAAAATAGGGACCCCACACACCAAACTCTGCAATAGCGCACCACACTGTCACTCGAGGGCTGTGAAGTGGTCGTTCGTGTAGGTTTCGTGGGTTATTCTCAGCCCAGTATCGAAAATTCACGCACGCTGTGTTGTGATCACGGAGCCGCCATTTTTAATAAACTCTTCAACTACGAACGCACGATGTTGTCCCGACCAAGCCATTGCTCACACTAAAACTGCATGTCATGGCGCGTCTAATGACACCATCCCCACCCTTCTACTCCTTCCCTTCTTCGTGCAACGTCCTTCCAAAACCGGAAAGTTCAATATGACTCACCCTGTATATTTAAAAATCTTCAAAAACATTAATAGCAAAATATAATAACGTGATAGCAAACGTTTTCATAAAATAGCGTTTTCTTTTTTTAATACGTTTTATTTTTTTATTAACAGAGACGCTATGATTGTCACCACGTTGGACACGTGCACTAGTTTGCTCTCTGGTATCACCATTTTCGGTATTCTCGGTAACCTGGCTTACGTACTTGATCAACCTGTGGGAAGCGTCATCGGTACTGGTGGTACAGGATTGGCTTTCATTTCTTACCCTGATGCTATCGCCAAGACTTTCCAACCTCAGGTAAAAAATTTATTGTATAACCTTACTTATATACATATAACCATCCATGATCAAAATAAATATTAAATATACGTCTCGAAATAATATATATTTTTTAATTTCAGCTATTTTCAGTACTTTTCTTCACTATGATGATGGTTCTCGGTATTGGGTCAGCTGTAGCTCTCGTCACCGCAGTCAACACTGTCCTTCTTGATTCGTTCCCTAAAGTAAAAACAATTTACATTTCGGCGATCTCTTGTATTATCGGTTTCGCTGCTGGTATTATATTCGTTACACCCGTAAGTAAACTAACCTTATATCTAATATCTTATTCTATTTATTTTACCATTTACATAGTATATTAATCTACAAATTTCTGAATAGGCTGGTCAATATGTTCTAACAATCGCTGACTTCTATGGTGGAACTTTCCTTATCCTGTTCTGTGGTATCGTTGAAATCATTGGAGTGTTCTACTTTTATGGTAATTATTGTTTCTTTTATATTTTATAATTTTCTTCCCTAATCATTTAATAAAATACATTTATTTGTTAAACCATCTAAAACAATATATATTATTTCGTTTCAGGCGTAGAAAATATATGCTTGGATTTAGAATACATGTTGAATATAAAGACCTCTGTATACTGGCGTTTCTGTTGGGGTATCATAACTCCTGCTATGATGGCAGTAGTATTCTTCTACGCACTTGTAGCTGGTGAAGAATTAGAGTTTGGTGACTACGTGTTCCCATCTGCAGCATATGGTAATTATTGTATTATTATTTAATTTTCAAATAAGTATCTATTTATTTTTAATATTTATATTTTTATATTTACTTTTAATATTTACATTTATCCATTTTATTTAAATAAATAATCGCGTATAACTACATAATCTAAATGATTGCTCAAACAAATAGATATAAATCAAACTTAATCTACTGCTGTCCCGGGTAAATCATAAAATGCTAAATTAAAGATACCCCTTTATATGTGACTAGTGGCCCTTGTGCGGCTTCGCCCGCTTTTTTTTTTATTTAATATTATTTAAGAGAACCAGAAAGACAGACAAACAGACAATACAAACAAAACAAACAGACTAAAGGTTTAAATGTCATAGATTCGTGTTCTATTATATTACATATATTTTTCGTGAAAATCTTTTACTGATTTAATATAGAATATATACATATACATATATTACACAAGTACATTATATCTATATTATATTCTATACATACGTGTTTTGTTTTTTTGCAGTTGCTGGGTACTTGATGATGGCCGTAGGTGCCTTCTTCGTAGCACTGTTTATAGTCGCATCCTTTATTAAAAATAGATCTGCTGGTAGCCTTCTTGATGTAAGTAAAATAAAATTATAGATTTTCATGTCACATTGAAGGATAAATGTTTATTAATAACCACAAAAATAATTTGTAAAGCCAAACGTCACATTACTATATTGAATGTTGGCAGTATCTGTGCTCTATAATTTATCTGTATTAAAATCAGATTTATTTACCTTTTATCTCACGACTCCTTGAATAGTGTATACTAAACATGAGGAACCTTTCAAAAAAAAATTCTTAAATCTATTTATTTTTTATTTTTAGATCATTAAGAAGTGCATAAATAAGAAACCAACATGGGGACCACTCAACCCTGATAATCATAGAGAATGGCTCCTCTTCAAGCAAGATGCTAAGAGCGACCGCCTTAAGGTGCAAAGGAATTGGTTTAGTCATACTTGGAAGGTTTTATGTGGATCATATAGACGTGGAAAGTAAATACGAAATGTAAATAAATTTATATTAAATCACATATAATAGTGTTAGAAGAAAACATTATTGTACTATACTTAATTGTAATATTCTTAATTGATGTGGATCTGGTTATGAATTGACGTGTATTTATTTGTATAAATATGGGTTCATTGTTATACTCAATAAAAACCATAATTTAAAATTTTTATTTTTTATTACAAATTATATATCTTGAACACAATTCATCATCAATGGCGAGGATACCTTTTTTAGCTTAACCTTTCATTCAAATCTGTTCAGTACTTCCAAAAATGCGAAGCGTATGTACAAACCAACAAATAGACAGACAAAAAAATCATATATTCATATTATTAAGTGTTGATAAACTACTGAATTAACCAAATCTGTAGGAAAATTTAAAATACCTTAGGGCAATCACCATTCTCTCCACGTTTCAGTTATTGTAAAAGAAAATTAATTAGTTAATTAATTAGTAAAGTGAACTCAAATATCCTTGGTTGGTTATCCAAATTATAATAGATGGTGAAATTCATAATAATTAGAATTCCAAGATACCATGACCAAACAAAACCAAATAGGGAACCATATCAAATCTTGAATAGGAGTTAACTCATAATAAATAAAATTTGTATTGGCAGATGATTCTACTTAAGTATTGTAATTGTATTGATTGATAGCACTTACATAAAAACCAAGTAAAATCCAAAGCTTTCGTCAAGAAGTACTAAGACTTGTATTGATAGTCCCACCACCACCTTTTGAACCATTTCTGACTTATTATGTCTACTATTGGAGATTTTTTTTCAGTTCTACAGGGTACCTGGAAACCTGTTGGGGAACCTCCCGTTAGCTTAGCTTACTTATTCACTTCAAAGAATTGTGCCTTATATTTCAAAATAGCTATTTTATACAAATGTTGTTGCTTGGAAACAGTAAATCAGTATCACATTAATAAGCTCCATCAAGAAAAATGGAACACAGACAGACACTTGCAAAACCGTTAAGTATCGTTAGTTAGCCGTTTTATAGTAACTATTTATGCTTATCAAACTGTATTTCAGTGTCAATGACAGTTAAAAATGTTTATAAATATATTGTAATAAGCGACTATAGAATACCACGTTGAACTTATTTTGTTTGTTGATTTTAGCTATCGGCTGAGGATAATATCATATCTATGTATTACAAAAATGTTATTGTAATCAAGATAGATATTGGCGGATATCATATAACTAAAGTAATCATTTTTCAATTGTGATAGGAATTATTATAAATCTATGCGACCAGCTATGTTCGGTCACTCAGTGCGTGCTCCCTTGTTCCATAAGTGCTTACACACTCTCATTGGCGCTTTTTAGTGGAATTTAATCAGCATGGTAAGATATTTTTTTTTATATCTTTATATATAATTTGATATGGGCAAGTAAAGTGTGTTTATTTCAAGTGTATATAGGCGTTTTTAGAAAAATAAAATAAACCTAATGGATAAATCAACCTGTATAGAATTTAGCATACCGTTGAGTAAAAAGGTTTGTCCATTTTCCGAAAAAAAGTTTATTAGTAAGATGTATGTAAATCTCGTTATTTGTAAAATTCATTTTAGATGTGCTACTACTTATTATGAAACTTTATTGGATGATTAATATTTAAGTTTTCTCTTCTTGTTATGCCAATTAAGTTACGTAAAGCTATTTAAGAGTTTGAGTTTGAGTATTCTAAGCTAAGTAGATATTATATTTAAACATCTCTTAAAGGTGTTTTTAAATATTAACAACAAAGTATTACGACAAGTCAGCAATAGAAATAAGTTAATTAAGAAACACAAAAATAATATATTAACATAAGTATCTACACTGAGATCAAATTTTTATCAAAGTTTTATCAAGAAAGAAAATTTAAAATATATTACACTTGAGATATAGATTACGTTATTGCTTCACTACGGTTTCAATGTCACTTTATTCGAGAGATCTTTTGTCGGCTTTTAACACGCATCAAACACGCGGCCCGCCTTTCTCCTATACGATGTTAATAAAATCCCTCGCAGCATATGTCAAAAAACATTGAAGGTTTATGATTTGATGTTTAATTTTTTTTATACATGTAGAATTAGATTATAGTGTTATAGTCAAGTTGGGAAGTGGCAACTAAAATGAATAACCACCATTCTCTTAAGGAGATATTGTGTAAATATAGAAATATATGTATATAATAAGGTAATAAATATCTAAAGAAAAAATGTATTAAAAGAAATATATAAGACTAGTGGGCCCGGACGCGGCTACGCCCGCGAAAATATAAGCCTAAATCATTAAAATAAGTTAAAAAATAATAATAAGTGGAGATTTATTATTAGAAAAAATATTTGAGTAACCGAAATGAACAAACCAAAGAAGTAAAAGTAACTAAAGGAAATTCTTAATATTAGAAAAAAAAACCTAAAGTTTGCTGTGCGCGCGTACTTAACATTTTTCTATATTAAATAATTATTAATTTTTGCGAACAATATTAAATAAAATCTCAAATGATTAAAATTACGATATTTTAAGTGTATAACATCGGTATAGATAACCGAACTGAGATAAATTAATTATAAGCAGCAAATAATTACATAAAAAATAATAGTAATTCGAAAATCTATAAAAATTTACAAAATCATCAAAGTCATCCGCCCGTTCGCGTCGGTCATACTCATACTATGCCGCCCGAAGGCTAGGTCATTTGGAATCAGTCACATCTTAATTATTTATTAGAATGTTATACAGTAAACTATAATTTCCATCTAGATGAAATGCTAAAAGTGACTATTATATTTATTTTCATAAGGATGAATATCAAATTATAGAAATCATCTAATTTTTGTTAATGATTTGTATAAAGAGATTTGTATAAATCTATATCGGCGCGCACCATGTATGCATTAAGCAAACTCACTGTGGGTTACGTTTTCTTAAAACAGCAAACTTTGCAAGCCGTTGCTTAGCAACGCGTAGCGACGATTGTTATTAACATGGCGGAATAAATTCCTTGTCAAATTAATTATTTTAATATATTGGTATATAACGAAAATATTACAAATATGAGAAAAAAAAAGTATCCTATGTTCATCCCGGGACCCTCAAGTATCTCTATATGAGTATTTTATCACAATTAAATTAGCGGTTTGGCCCTGATTGCGGAAAAGACAGACAGACAGACAGACAGACAGACAGACAGACAGACAGACAGACAGAGTTACTTTCGAATTTATAATATAGGTATGGATGACAAAACGTATAGATCACACGTCTGTAGTGTAAGTAAGAATTAAATTTCAAAAAAAATTACAAACTATTAATGATCTTCATATCTTGATGTTTCTGATATCTCAAAAACGGTAAAACCGAACACAATATGGGGAAAACAATTGTTGATAATGGCCATTGACCACTTCTATCGACTATCACTTTTTCGTTAAAAAAATAATTCTTTATTAAAAAGTTTCGGCTTCGGCTGAAAACTTTGTTTCGGTTGAAGATGAGATTTTAGTAAGAAAAGGGCAAGGGCCCTTATAATGTAGGGTAGAACCCTTATAGCATATCAGTACTTTTAATATTAATCAGTAGGTACCAGTATACGGTATGGTTGAAAGATAGTAATCTAAATTATTTATTATTACCTACTTTCTATCTTCTTAAGCTGTTTATATTATGTTATCAGTTACGTTTTTGCAATTTCATTTAATTTAAAGATATATAATTTTAGTAATCCTTAGATTATTTTAATAAAATCCACATAGAAAATGGCACACGTGCCGTGTGAATGTGAAAATGGCACACGTGCTGCGTGAATGTCATTGGAACAATTTATAAAGAGAATGAGTATTAGATCCAATTTTTGCAGTTTGAATTATACGTAGTTATAATTACTATAATAATGTATTATTTTTTATACTTTAAGATATTTAAAGAATTATAATATGTTTTCATTTGAAGGGTGACGCTATAGAACAAGGCGGCAAAGTCAACCCCGCTTTCGAGTCCTCGGAACCCTCCGCAGAAACACAAGACAAACAGCAGTTGGAAAAAGTCAATGAAAAGCAGGTGAGTGTTATTGCTTAGATTTGTTGATTTATATATAAAAAAACAAAATTCCAGTCTAATGCGAGCCAAACTCGCCCACCAAGAAGTAAAAAATCAACGAAAAGTAAAACTTATAGAAATGTACAAAATTAAATTTACGAGTGTATGTGTTCATTTTGTATGAATTAACCGCAAATATAAATCAGTAATATTTTTTTCTTTGAAATATCTATATTTTTTTTACTTTTTGGATTTTATCCCTACTTTAAAGAAAAAGTTGACGAACGGGAACTTCGGCCTACAATCCTGAAATTTGTACGGAAGCCTTGGCGGGCGAGTCCGACTGTCACTTAACCCGTTTTTATATTTATTTACTCCATAATGTTAATGCAATGTTTTTCTTAAAGAATAATATTAAATATTTATCGTACAATATAGCAAGACGTTGAAGAAGGTGAGGGAAGAGCAACATGGGGCAACCAGCTAGAATTTCTTATGTCCTGTATCGCTTTATCTGTGGGTCTTGGTAACGTGTGGCGGTTCCCCATCACCGCATACAATAACGGAGGCGGAGCTTTCCTTGTCCCTTATATTTTAGCACTTATATTAATAGGAAAGCCTATGTACTATCTCGAATGTGCCATTGGACAATTTAGTTCTAAAAATGCTATCAAAGTATGGGCACTATCACCAGCTATGAAAGGTAAAAATTATATTTCAATATCTTTTAATGAGTACAACTAATTCAATATTACTCAATCATTGATATCAATATATTTGTTATCAGTTTTATTATATGTTATAGTGACGATAATAGTGGATATCAGTATTATTAACACTAATTGTAAATTCCAGGAGTCGGTTACGCGCAGACTCTGGGATGTTTCTACATTCTATCCTACTACGTATCTATCATAGCGTTGTGTATTTATTACTTTGCTATGAGTTTCCAATCGGTCCTCCCATGGTCTGTTTGTGATGAGAGCTGGACTGATTGCGTACCATCTGGTGAGACGGAAAATATTGTCATCACAGAGAACTCATCTATGAGTGCTGAACTGTATTTTCGGTAACTATTCTATTTTTAACTAGCGAGTATACGAATATTAATTTAATAGTATTTAGCAAAATTTGTTTTACTATGGTTATTTAGCTGCTATGAACTAAATAATTGTAATTTAAATTTTTTGAGATTTTATTTGATTTTGTTTATAAAAATGTCTTATTTAATAGAAAAAAACCGTTATTTCATATTTATCGCTCAGAAGAAATGCTGTTTTTCCCGCGTAAATCCCGATACCAAATTCCGGGATAAAATATTAGCCTCTACCTTTCTGTAAAAGTCCCATTAAAATCGGTTCAGCATTTCCACAAATTAACCCTGACTAACAAGAAAGGTAGACAGTGAAACAGATTTCATTTAAATATAATATGTTTATTACAGTGAAACAATTCTGCAAATTAACGGTGGCCTTGAGGAAGGTCTTGGTAAGTTGAGATTTTTTAAATGTTACTAATTTTAAGTTTTTATGAATCCTTAAATGTACTTCCAAGTAGTCTATTCTTTTAGTGGTCGTTCAGATACGCGGTTACAGGCCGATTACACAAACGCGCTGTTAAAAACCGCAAAGGGGGTAGGGCAGGAGTAAGGAATCGCGCGGTACCCGCAATTTATGCAAAAGAACGATTGCTTTAGGCTCCATAGTAATACAAACGTGTGAACGTTTCATTTTGTTACGTCGAACGATAATTACTAATCTGTAGATTTTACGATATTAATGTCGTAATTGTCTTGTTTGTTTCGGCCTTGAACGGAAAATCCTATACATTTTTATATATCGAAAATGAAAAAATAAAATATAATCTATGTTTTTATTAATATTAACTTTCATACTACAATTTTTGTCCGCAGGATTACCTATTTGGTACTTGACTCTCTGTTTATTCGCCGCGTGGGTCATGATTTTCATCATTATTTCAAGAGGCATTAAAAGTTCTGGCAAAGCATCATATTTTTTGGCTATATTCCCTTATATTGTTATGATTATACTTTTAATTAGGTAACTATAAAATTTAATATTTTATGAACGTATTTTATGTCATTAATATATTAATGATTGATTAGTCGAGATTGTCGTGATCCATCAAGGTTGCGACAGCTGTTTTATTTAGATTACATTCAAATTATAATATTATTATATAAAGATATCACTATTAAAATTATATATATCCCTTTGGAACTTTTCAGTACCTGTCTTCTCCCTGGATCCGGAAATGGTATCCTGTTTTTCTTGACACCTCAATGGGATAAATTGGCTGATCTTAACGTAAGTTTTTTTTATCAAAAATAATAACAAAATATTAATAGTAATTTTGCATTAAATATAGGATTTTATAGGGGCCATTTTACTGTAATTATAGTTCTTTTTAAAGGACAGAATGAACACATTTAACATGCACACATAATACACGCACGCAGCACGCGTCATGTTCATTGCACATACATCTTCAAATTCACAAAAATTGTAATTTAATAAATTATTTTCACATATAATTAGAAATTAAGTTCTGAAGAGTAACTTGGATGAGTTATTACCCTCTCATATTTGCACTCGCTGAACAGCTCAGGGAACAACTTCAAAAGTATACTTTAAAAACAAAGATTCTTGGGGTTCGAATCTCAAGCATCATTAGCCTTTGCAAATTGTAACTAGTTTCTATACTTTTTTATTTATTTTTTGCATTATTAATAGTATATTTTCGTAATCACTGTTAATATTAAAATTATAACTAGCGATGGACCAATTCCTTGTGAAACATTCTAAATATGAATAATTAACAAATTTATTAGACTGAGATCCGAGCGTTGAATCCTGCATATACGAGTTTTCTTAATTAAACCTATATTAATGTTAATTAAACCTTAATTAAAACTATTAAAATAGATTTTGCAAAGACTCAATATTATAGATTCATTATTTTACTTGAAAAATAAGGATGATTTCTTCTGCCCCATGATCATTAAATAGTTTTCTGCGTGTACTTAATATGAATCAAATCATCATTTAACAGGTGAACAATTAGAATAAACACTGATTTTAAGATTGACCTTCTATTATATAATATTTTACTTTAAAATATAAGGCAGACCGCGCATTTCATCGTCTATTCTCAGAGTCAAACGGAACCGGAATAAAATATTTCAAACGCTGGCAACCCCTGTTTGCGGCAGGAATTTTCCAGGCAACCCTGTTTTATAGTGTTCAGAAAAAAATAAGCTTTAATTTGATATATAATTCATTAAAAAAACACATGAGTGCAAATTATTAACATTTAGTGACATGTTTAAACCAGGCAACCCTAGACTTGCGGCAGACTGAGAGCTGGCAACCCTTAATTTTCCAATTCCTTATGCGATTATCTTTCAAATGATGTGCGATTCATATAAAAAACGTATGGGTGCAATTTTCTCCAAAAATGAGTTACGAAAAAATGTAATTAAAGGTGATTGCGGCAGGATTCTTCCAGGCAACCCAGGTGTAATCTGTTCTACTAATCATGTATTATTCATTAATATAGGTTTAATTAAGAAAACTCGTATATGCAGGATTCAACGCTCGGATCTCAGTCTATATTACATTTATCATTTGTTTGTAAAAAAAATTATTTTATTTACAGGTGTGGTACAGTGCAATTACACAAGTATTCTTTTCTCTAAGTATATGTACTGGACCACTGATTATGTTCTCTTCATACAACGGTTTTAGGCAGAATGCCTACAGGTGAGAAGACTCTCTTGGTTTATATAATGAAAAAATAGAAAATTGTAACAACGCTTAACACCTTATTGTGACCTTACAGACATTTCTTGTATTTAAATCATTAAAATGCTCCTATTATATTTCCTTTTTTAAAACTATTGTTTTTATTAACAGAGACGCTATGATTGTCACCACTTTGGACACCTTCACTAGTTTGCTTTCTGGCATCACCATTTTCGGCATTCTCGGTAACCTGGCTTACGTACTTGATCAACCTGTGGGAAGCGTAATCGGTACTGGCGGTACAGGATTGGCTTTCATTTCTTACCCTGATGCTATCGCCAAGACTTTCCAACCTCAGGTAAAAGTCAAACATAAAATTTCTTTACTTATATAATATAACTATTGTAAATAAAGATTAAAGAAATCATGTTTTACTAAATTTCAGCTATTCTCAGTACTTTTCTTCATTATGATGATGGTTCTCGGAATAGGATCAGCGGTGGCTCTCATCACCGCAGTCAATACTGTCCTCATTGATTCTTTCCCTAAAGTAAAAACAATATATATGTCGGCGATCTCTTGTACTATTGGTTTTGCAGCTGGCCTCGTATACGTTACACCTGTAAGTAAGCTGATGTTGTATGGAAAATGCTAAATATTTACACTTTAAATTATTTTTATTTATTAATAATATTTTTTTTCAAACAGGGTGGTCAATATGTCTTAACGATTACTGACTTCTATGGTGGAACTTTTGTAATCCTATTCTGTGGTATTGCTGAAATTATTGGAGTGTTTTACTTTTATGGTAATTATTATTATTTCTTTTATATGTCATTATTTTTATTTGTTGAAATATCTAACATAATATATATTATTTCGTTTCAGGCGTAGAAAATATATGTTTGGATTTAGAATACATGTTGAATATAAAGACCTCTGTATACTGGCGTTTCTGTTGGGGTATCATCACTCCTGCTATGATGATAGTAGTATTCTTCTACGCACTTATAGCTGGTGAAGAATTAGAGTTCGGTGATTATGTGTTCCCTCAGGCAGCATATGGTAATTATTATATTATTTTATTATCTAACTAGTGGCCCCAGCGTGGCTTTACCCGCTTCTTTTTGATTTAATATTATTTAGTACTATTTGTTTTAAGTAATGTAATCTTCTATTTGGTATACCTAAGTCCCGGTTTTTGTTGCCAGTATTTGCCTTTTGACTCAATTTACTCCACTTTGCTCGGTCTTCAACATCCTCGGTAGTAAGCTTTCGTGTCCTGCATCGCAAAATCCAGCCTTCTTTTCTTTGGCCATCCAGGGAGTTTAACTCCAGGGATAATCATTAAGACACTTCCTTTCGACATAGTTCCTCGGGTCGGCGCGCAACGGGCTCCTCGTTACGCCTCACTGCCAACTCAGTTTCTTTATTTCGGTGACGTGAAGCTCCTGAGTATACTGAGCTAGTGATGACCAGCACTTGCTGGACCGCCACCGGCACCACACTTTTGTATATCAGTCTTTGCGCTTGGATGGTATTCTGAGATCGCAGACAACACAGTGACCTCTCGCCACTTGGTCCATGCAGATCGATGCATCCATATTCATGCATAATGATTTCAAGGAACCCGAACTTTAATGTGACTTCACAGCAAGTTCAGGATCTATACGAATAGTGCTTGAGTCCGGGCTCAATTTAATATTATTTCATAATGACTTATGTACGTACCTACTGCAAACGTGGGTATACCCGCGTTAATGCATTAAATGGCCTAATAATAATATTAACTAATTTTAATAAATTATAATTTTGTAAGAGTTATTCAGTTAGTTGTCACGACTTTAGAACGTATTTGAAATATTTGATTGTTTCTCTGTATTTTGTTTTTTGGTACTTTTATGTTTGTTAAAGAATAAGAATTGATTATTAAAGATGGTCTACATATTTTACGAATTATTTTAATAATATTTTTTTTGTATTATACCAACAATCAACATAATAAATAGAATGGGACAAATTTGTCACGACGGCGGTTCAAGGGGGGTCTCAATCTTCGGCACTTCTAGTGTTAATCCCTATCTGGCCGGGATGCCGGGACAAAAAGCATGTACATTGTACCTATCTACCTACATTATGCTATACTTACACGTTTTGTGTTTTACAGTTGCTGGATACTTGATGTTGGCCTTGGGAGTGTTTTTCGTTGTACTATTTATGGTCACATCCGTCATCAAAAATAGATCTGCTGGTAGTATAGTCGATGTAAGTAAAATGTAAATTTTCATATCATATTTGAAGAACTGCTTAGAAAGCTGTCGCATTTTGATTCAATTTATACTAAAAAATAAACAACTAAAGTCATTATTGAAAAGTAATTATTTCACATGTATGCTCGTAATGTAAAGAATCTCAGAAATAAACAGAAAATAGAAATCCACTAACATTTTGTCTACAAGATATTTTTCCTAAAAAAAATTTTGTTAATTTTTTCTATTTTTAGATCGTTAAGAAATGCATAAATAAGAAACCAACTTGGGGTCCACTTAATGCTGAAAATCGTAGGGAATGGCTGCTCTTCAAACAAGATGCTAAGAGCGACCGCCTTCAGGTGCAAAGGAATTGGTTTAGTCACACTTGGATGGTTCTGAGTGGATCATATAGACGTGGAAAGTAATTATGGAAAATAAAGATTATTTCTATTAAACCACAGTCATAAAATAGTATTAAAACAAAACATTAGTGTACATTATTTAATTGTAATATTCTTAATTGATCTGGATCTAGTTATGAATTGACGTGTATTTATTTGTATAAATATAAGTTGGATTGTTATATATACTCAATAAAAACAATAATTTTTAAGTCTTATTTTTATTACAAATAATATTACTTGAACACAAAACAATTATGCACAACATCCACTGCGTCTATCAAGAAACGCGGCAGCGTGTGCAGCCAAGTTAAAAAGGTGGAAACTACTAACTAATAAACGTGTATTTTACACGAACTATTTAAAGCTATTTATGAGCTCTGTACAACTCGTAAACTACGTATTACTTGTATGGAATTTAGCATATTTATTAAAAATCCCTGGTTTGCAATTTATATAAAATATTAAAAATATAATTCAAATTCTTATTAATATCTTAACAAACTCTTAGATGACCTAGGAAATTGATATTTGGAACTATGCTTATGCTCTTTATTTATGGCGTTCCGAGCGTGACATAAGGTAAGCCAATCTTAGGGCACAAGCGTATGACTGTAAACGAGACCGGTTGGACGTTCGATTTCTACTAGAAGAAAAAAATATTTTATATTTTCATACTGGTGTTGAGATAAACCGCTGCGTTGCGTTCCATCACTCAGAAATTGAAAAGAAAAATATTTTTGCTCTCTATTATTGTTTTTAAGTAGGTATCTGTTTTTAAGTATTTTTACTGTTTTATTATATAAGAGATAAATATCCGTATAGTTTAAGCGGGCGAAGCCGCCCAGGTCGGCTAGTAATATATAATATTTAACTTGGCTCTCATTTCACATTTATGGTTTCGATGAAATTGCAATTCACATATGCAACTCATTTAAGATGTCGCTGTCTTTCAAAGTTATTTGTTTCTCCACTATAATGTGTAGTTCGTATCTCATATATCCTATACAAATATTACTTACAGTGAAGTATTAGTGATTTTTTTGTAGAATCATAAAATAACAGAATGGTAAGATATTTAAATTTGTATTTTATATTATTAATGCATTAAAAGAAAAAGTTAGCGCTCTCTTAACCCATATAGACCCGCCGTGCCCAAATGGGTACACCTACAATAGTACCCTTGTTTTTTTATATTTTTATTTTTATGCAGTTTATGTCTAGAATTGTAAAGATAAGTAGTATATCCTTATGTTGTAGCCGTAAAATCCAATTAAAAATTTTTTACAATCGTTCATTTCGTGCCTTTTATAAAGCTGTTTCACGAAATCTGTGAATGCAAAATGTAAGTATATTTATTTTTAAATTTTTCTTCTAAATACATTTGTTTTGGTACAAAACATACTTAAGTACTTAGTATTCTATGTAATATAATTACATTTGATTAGAAAAGAAGAGTCGTAATAGGACAAATTCAACTTTTACGATGCTGTCCCCAATTGGGGCCAATGGGCACATCAGAGGTCAATTTTTATGTTTTTGTATGCATGTCCATCCAAAGTTCATAATGACTCTTAGGATATTTAGCGGTCGCAATGAATATAAGGGTCTTCAAGAAGCAATCGCAGTTGTAAGTATTGAAGAAAAAGACTTCGGAGAGGTATATTTAGTTGCGCTGCCTCTAAAACCAGGTGTGGTAATCGACGAACAAGAAGATGTAGATATACAAAGCACTGCTAATCTGCCTGCTTACTAATAGAAGCATTTATCAACCTTTTGCTAAGAGACGTAGAGGAACCGTAATCTTGAGCAACCCCGTTGGTGTAAAAGTGATCCAACTACGACTAATATACAAGGTCGTCTTGAGAAATTTAAGAATTGTTAAAAGATGAAACTCAGCAGTAAAGGATATGAAAAGAAAAACCGAACCGATTTTGATTACTGCTTTTACCAAGTTAACTAAATTTTATTAGTGCGAAGGTTTTACAGTGTGATATGGGAGGGGTTGATCAGGCTGATCAATCTTTTTACCTATATAGCAATGCTGTACGTGGCAAAAAATGGTGGTGGGTTTTATCCACACCTACATAGGATCTTGCTGTTGCAAATTCGCGGCACCTTTACTTGCTAACTAATATAAACAGGATAGATTAGCTTGATTTTTTCGTTACATCGCTCGTCACGATTTAAGAGACGAAAACATCAACGTATTTATGCGACCAGCAGCTTCTGCAGTGCCAAGTCTGCAGCACCACGGGGTAGACCACTACTCCCAAAAATTTTGCTAGCAACTGAGACGTGCAATGTGCCATAAAAAAACGCGTTGATAGTGTAAAAAGTGTTACAAAACATTTCGTGTCACAAAAATAGTTTCGAAAATTTAGATACTATATGTGCCCATTGGCCCCATTTAAGGACGGCATTTTTTTTATATTTAAATAAAAAAAAATTAAAATTTTTTTTACGTTTTTTATTTTCTTACATCGATATCAATCAATTATTACCGAAAAAACCTTTGATTTACTGCTAGTTTGGCTATGGGTCTAAATGGGTTAAGGCAAGGGTCAAAGTTAGTCAAATTTAATATTTGATTGTAAAAAGAATTATGGTTTAAATTATATGCTTAAATTACTTTATTGATATATGGCTGAATCAATTATATAAATACATTTATAAAGTTATAAGAGACTGATTAAGGGTGCTTGTGCATCTTTCATTTACATGCATACCAACCCTCGACCAGCACTAACTGTATACAAACGCAAAGATTGTGAGTTCAGTTTCCAATCGGGGGAATGAATTATTATTTATTAATATTTTCATTACCTCATCACTCTCTCACTCTATTTTACAAGGAAAAGCGCGGTGGCATTGTCTGATGCGGTGAAAAGTGGGGACGGAGTGTCTTAACACTAGGTTCCCTCTGTCTACCCTGCCATAGGCGGGAAAGTGAAAGAATATAAACAATAATTATGTCTTCATTCAACATGACAGGAATGGAGAATAAAATAAATTGACTTGCACGTGCACCTTATGTTTAAATACAGTCGTTAGACAGTACAAAAGTATGCATGTATTCCATTTATACTTAGAATCACGAATTTACGACGTCACTTAATTTTACATAATAAAGAACAGTAAACTACAAATGTTCTAGTTCAATGCATTTCCATAGAATAAAGGGTAAGGTAAGGTATATTGGACTATCCAATCCAATAAATATGGACCATTCTTTTAAATCACCAATTAATATGCACCAATTTTGTTGCACATCAGTCATTTTTGTTGTCTGTCTGTATTATTTTGCAAAATCTTTGTTATTTATTATGAAAATGTTGTATAACGTTATATGTTTATTGACGTTTGTAGATTATATTTATTATTTATTATCTATATATATAAAAGGACTTGTCCTCACTGACTGAGGTAAGACGCACGCACAGCCGTAACCGCTGTGCGTAGAAACGTGAAATTTGGACAGATGTTTACTTTCGTAATCTGGACATCCACTAAGAAGGGATTTTGAAAAATTTTTACTCTAAAGGGGTGAAATTTGAAAGTTTATATGGAAAAATCTTTAAATCGCCACAGATTTTTATAAAATTTGAAATTGAGACTTAAAAATATTTCATTGAACACGTGTTTCATAGTTTATTAGAATTCACCCCTAAGCAATAAGCAAGCGAAGCTGCGCGCGTCCGCTAGTATGTTTATACACGTCAATACAAAACAATTTAGTGTTATATATGTGTTGAAAAATAATATTAAGTACTTTGTCGCTTAAATTATCATTTACCTAGCAGATGAGCAATGAAAATCAAAATCAAGCTGGAAAAGTGAATGCTGCGTTTGAAATTACCGAATCTCCTAATCATAAAAGTCCAGAAGTTCCAGGTCAATTAAAAGTTAATTTGGTAAAGCTTTGTACCTATAGTAAATTATTTCAAATAATTAAAAAATATATATATACTATATATATATATATATAGTAGCGAACTCAATAATTTTTTGTATCGTTGTAAATTTATATTTCTAGAATTGTAACGATTTAGAAGATGACCAACCTGAAAGAGCTGTTTGGGGAAACGAAATTGAATTTCTTATGTCTTGTATCGCGACGTCTGTTGGTCTTGGAAACGTTTGGCGATTTCCTTTCACTGCCTACCGTAACGGGGGTGGAGCTTTCCTTATACCTTACATTATAGTACTTATTTTTATAGGAAAACCTATGTACTATCTAGAGTGTTATTTAGGCCAATTTAGCTCAAGGAACGCAGTTAAAGTATGGGCACTTGCACCCGGATTGAAAGGTAATTGAATAATTAGGTAAAAACAAAAATTTAAAATGTTAAATCAGCTTCACATACAGCAAAGTAGGCAGAGAGAATCTAGTGTTAGAACACTCCGTTCCCCATTTCCTGGAGGCATTGCTTGTTGCGGAACACAACTTCGCTAACAATGTATTTCATTATATAAAAAAGGAAATTTATACATATGTTTCAGGAATTGGATATGCCCAGTCTTTGGGTTGTAGCTATATTCTATCGTACTACGTACCAATTATTGCATTATGTATATTTTATTTCGCCATGAGCTTTCAATCAACCTTGCCATGGGCTGTTTGTGATCCTGAATGGGAAAACTGTGTTCCCTCGGGCTTAACTAAAGATATAGTCTTATCAGAAAACTCAACCAGTAGCGCAGAATTATATTTTACGTAAGATATGTATATTTCTATTACCAATTTATTATGAAATAGATAATTCTACATCAACTTATAATAAAAGCTTTTTTATCGTAGTAAAACAGTTCTTCAAATAAGTTGTGAAATTAACGCTGGTCTTGGTAAGTTTTGTATTAAATATGCCATATATTCCATTTCATTAAAAGCTCATTATATATTCATCTTACTGCATTTCCAGGATTGCCCATTTGGTACTTAGTGTTATGCTTATTTGGAGCGTGGTTCATAGTTTTTCTGATAGTGTCAAGAGGTATTAAAAGCTCAGGAAAGGCGTCCTATTTTTTAGCTCTTTTCCCTTACGTTGTTATGGTTATTCTTCTCATCAGGTAAAATATAACATAAACATATTTTACATACTTCTATATACAAAAGCTAAGAGGAGAATAATTAATTATAAATAAACTATAAACAATATTTTATTTTTAGTACATCACTATTACCTGGTTCTGGAAATGGTATTTTATTCTTCTTGACACCTCAATGGGAAGCATTGGCCAGTCTTAAGGTAAGCGTACCAAATAAATTATAGCAAAAAGAAAAAACTTTGTGGACAGTGGGTATCATCTGACTGTAAAGAGGGTGTTTGTGGGTGTGATTCTCTCATGGTTGAAAAAATTATGAAACGAATTATCTATAATTTCGATATAATTTTAGTTTTACTTCCTAGCTCTGGTAAGGGCAAAAGTGTAGCTGCGTAGCAGTTGCGTAGCGTAGCACTATCTCGAATTCGGGTGGAAAGTGGAGAAAGCGGAGTGTCTCAACATTAGGTTTTGTGTGTCAATCCTGCATTGCGAATAAAGCTGCGACATATTTGATTTTCAATACTAATACACATGATGTAGAGTTATAAAAGAAGAGCAAACTTTTGTGAAATATTAAAATGGCGTCACTTAACATGCAATTTCTTCAAGAAACGGAGTTCTTTGTTTTTTTATTATTTTTCACTAAATAATATTTTTTAGATTATTAGTAAAATGCTTAGTCTTTAAAACTCGGACGACATTTCCTTAAACAAGACAAAAGTTCTCTATGTCTACCTCTTATACGCCGGAAAAATCTTAACATACTTAACTGTTTTTTTTTTGACATATTTAAGGTATTTATTTGTTTGTATCAGGTGTGGTATGCAGCCGTTACGCAAGTTTTCTTTTCGCTTTCAGTATGCACAGGACCACTAATTATGTTCTCATCGTATAATAATTTTCGTCAAAATATTTACAGGTACAGTGATACTTTGTTATATATTATAATTATTTCCAAATAAATCGATTAATTTTCAGAATCAGATAGATAGACTAGTGGTATTTCTTTAATACTTATGCTTAAATCTTCTAAATTTTACTACTAAAAAAAATTTACGTAGCGGTATTTGAATCTGCACCTCTTCAAAATCGTCCAAACGCTCTAACCACAAAGCCATACGTTCTTTAAAATAGATAAATAATGCAAATCATAAAAAAAAATGTAGAAATCTCACTACAGATATTGCTAACAGTGTAAATAGGAGAATCAGAATTTTCTTTAATAATTTTTTTATAGAGATGCCATGATTGTCACCACTTTGGACACATTTACAAGTTTAATATCTGGCATTACAATTTTCGGTATTCTGGGTAATCTAGCGCATGTATTGAACCAAGAAGTGGGTGATGTAGTTGGTACTGGAGGCACTGGACTTGCTTTTGTTTCTTATCCTGATGCTATCGCTAAAACTTTCCAACCCCAGGTAGGTAAATATAAACCTCAAGTATATATAAATTATAACATATTTTAAAATTGTGTTTATACTTGTGTAAATATCTTTGCCCTTGCCAGACTTAGTCATCAATCGTTATATTTTCCATTTCCTGCCAATTTAGAGCAACCAAGCAAGTAGAGCAACGTTTTTTGTCTAACCAGGCAGAGGGAATACTAGTACTGATTTTTTTATATAAATTTCAGGTGTTTTCAGTTCTATTCTTCTTGATGATGATAGTGCTTGGAATTGGTTCTGCTGTGGCTTTACTTTCAGCAGTCAATACAATTCTTCTTGATGCATTTCCTCGTGTGAAAACCATTTTTCTGTCAGCATTTTCTTGCACAATAGGCTTCGCAGTTGGTCTTATATATGTTACGCCTGTAAGTTCTATTTTTTAGCTTCACGCTGTACTCCGCACATCATAGCAGGGTAGGCAGAGGGATCCTGAGAACCTAGGGTTAAGACACGCCGTTCCCAACTTCCCGCTGAAATCTAGAGGCATTGAGTATTGAGCGGCGGAATTTATCGCCGCCGCTAAATGAAATTTGTCAACTTTCAAATGTATAAATTCCCGTTGATCTACAATCCTGAAATTGATACGAAATCTTGGCGAGTCTGACTCGCACTTGTCCGGATTTTTTATACAGTCATTCTATCTTAAAAATATGTGTTCGGTTTTAAACTAGCTCAGTGAATAAATCGATAGAATTTGATTTTTTTTCATTTCAGGGTGGTCAATATATTTTAGAGCTCACCGATTATTTTGGTGGAACATTTTTGATTCTCTTTTGTGGTATTTTAGAAGTAGCAGGCGTGGTTTGGATTTATGGTAATAATAAATATATTATTTTCATTATTTGGCTTCTTCTAGTTGCTCCTAGTGCTAAGCTAAGTATGTATGTCATTTATCTCAATTTAGTCAAATACGTTCACAGTTATTGCTCGTTTATGTGTCGCTAACTCGCTATTGAATTGATGATGTAGGTACATTCAAATTTGAATACGTTTCAGGAGTCGAAAATATCTGTTTAGATCTAGAATTCATGTTAGATGTTAAGACATCAGTCTATTGGCGATTCTGTTGGGGCATTATAACACCAACTATGATGATTGTAGTGTTTATATATGCCATAATAGGGGCTGATCCGTTGGAATTTGGTGATTATGAATATCCCACAGAAGCTTATGGTATGTATATAAAAGATTTAGATTGAATTTTGAAAAACTTAAGAAAATTGCTTGTCTGTAAAGTTTACGAATGATATTGAGGTTTACGAATGATAATTTAACGTCATAAGAAATTATTGATGAAAAATTGCATACTTTTTTATGGACTGAATTAACTTAAATGAAAAACTTTTTTTGTCTATAAATTATTATTTACGAGTACAAAACTCGTTAATCAAATATTTTTTACTTAAATAATGCAGATTAATTATAAGAAACAATATGTTATTTAATAACAAGTAACATAGAATGGACTGATGCGTCAGAAGACGAACGCTGCGGCCGATTATTGCGGCCTTTCTAACGCTTGTTAACGTGACAATGAGCAGTGGCGTAGCTAGGGGGGTGCGAGCGGTGCGGTCGCACCGGGCATCAAAAGGAAAAGGGGCATAAAGTCGACTATTAGTTTGTTTTTCTTTGTTTTTTAGACCTTAGATCATTTTAAAGGGCATCAAGTCCTCTAAGCCGCACCGGGCGTCAAAAGGAAAGGGGCATCAAAGTCGACGGTCACTTTGTTTTTTTTTTTAGAACTCATCAACAGGAAAGGGGCATCAAGCCCCTAAGCCGCACCGGGCAGCAAATACTCTAGCTACGCCACTGACAATGAGTCATGCTTTTTCTTGCATTCATCGATTTGTAAGACGCTATCACGTCAAAAATATTACCTTTTAACGGTAGCCTTGATGCTCCGTTATTAAATATATATATATCAATACTTTCAATAATTATCAATTATCTTTTTGACATATAACATATGTAAGTAAAAAATAGTTAAGTTTATATAAGTACTAGCGGCCCGCCCGCGGCTTCGCCTGCGTGAACTACGTTATTATTAATTTTTGTCTCCATGAGTACCTACGTCCTATAAGTGACGTCCATGCAAAATTTAAGACTCCTAGCATATGTAGTAACGAAGTTTCATACAAACTTTCAACCCCAAAAACAACCCCTTAGAAGTCGAATATTGCAAATTCCCGCGAGCGAGCACCTACGTCCTATAAATAACGCCTATGCAAAATTTCAGATTCCTAGCACTCGTAGTTTTTGAGATTTCGTGATGCGTGAGTGAACTTTCGATTTTATAGATATAGATAAGTGGTCTCTCTATATTAAATAGCAGTAACACATGTGAAACGCAAATTATATAATTTTAACATCGCATATCTTAACTGTAATTCTATTATATTTATATTATATTATACCTAGTAGTATAGAAATGTATTAATTTTTCAGTCGCTGGCTACTTCATGGTTATTACGGGAGTTTTGTTTGTCCCTGTGTTTATGTGCACAGTTTTATATAAAAGCAAGTTCGATGGTAGTTTTATGAACGTAAGTATAGCAGTAATACAACTCCTTTATTTTTGGACATTATGCATAACAAAGACGCACGGAGGTTCTATAGGTCTCATAGTCTACTGACTACCTACTGAATGATCTAATATGTACAAATAATTAACATGCAAATATATATACTGCTAAATGGTCCAAAGAAAAAACAGGTTGTCAATAAAATAGCACATACCGAAGTAGCTTTGTCTTTAGACCAATATTTAATACATTGTTTTTATTTCAGCTTCTCGCTGTATCTCTCATAGAAGGGTAGGTAGAGAGAGTGTAGTGTTATGTATCCCTATTTCAAATGAAAATATCAAATATTTTATTTCCTCGAGTGGGACTGGCCTTAAATATAATATGTTGTTACAGATTTTCAAAAGTTCATTACATAAGAAATCATCCTGGGGACCTCGACCAACAAATGTTCAAAACGAATGGCGAATTTTTAAAGAAAACGCTAAAATGGAGCGTCTGAGTAGGAGAACTTCCTGGATTAATCATTATTGGCAAATATTAACTGGAGGATATAGACGTCGGATTAAACCTAATAACAATTGAGCTATAAACTTTATCTTAATATATTAATAAATAAATATCTGTTTTTATTAATTGATATTAAATTTACAATGATAATTTTTCCCACCAAAACCAAATTTCCTAAAATAAATTCCTTAATTTTTACTCTATCAAACTAGTACGAAATAAATGCTAAAGAATATTTAAAATATTAATTATTCTAAGATATTTTCATATAGTATTTCATTCCTCCCCGAGTGACAACCGCAACCGCATCGGCGTCCTGTATACTTAGATCGTTGATCATGAATGCTTCGACTGATTTCAACTTCTTATATCCGTCGGATATTTAACTCGATGTTGACGACTTTTATCATATAGCGAAATGTAGCCCTGACATGACTTTTCATAGAGGAAAAAAGTAGTAGTATTAGTTTATTTTTAGGGGAATATAGATAGGGGAAGTCCGGGCAATTAGAATAGACTAGGCAAAGTGAATACATTTCATTATTTCAAAAGAGCAGGTTCATACAGGTCTGTAGTTTACTATGTCCACCCCGCTCCCCTCAGTCGTAAACTAGCAGAGAGCAACATCACGCGTCACAAATGAAAAAAGGAAAAAAATAAAAAAGTGATAATTTGTTACGAAATTATAAGATACGGATATTAATTATTACGCTTGTACTTGTAGTGTTACTCTTTTGGAATTATTATAAACGTAAAGTGCAAGTTCTCTTCTCTTGTTAAAATTCTGCAATATTCATTAAGTTATTGCATGTGGCTTATTTCTTTGTGAACACTGATTAGTTGTTAATTTTATTCTTTTTGTTATTTCTACTTATATTTTATGTGTCCTAATTTAATTGCGTGTTCACTTTGTCCTTTGGCCCTATCTACTTAACCCCGTGGGTTAGCAAAGCAGATAGCAGTAACGGTTGCAATTAAATTTAAACTTTTGAGCAAATTTTTAAGGTTATAATTTTTTTAGTTAATAATATTAAAAACTTTAATAAAGACTGCTTCTGTCACTATCTTATTTGTAAATCACATTCCAAAGTCCATCAAAAGGTTAGGATGTCCGCTTTGCCCAGATTTCCCCTAATCATCAAAAAATATATATTAGTTGTAATTAACGACTAAGAAGCCGGATCTGATATATTTGCAATCATTCGCACTACACTTTTTTTTCTCCACATACTTTAGCGTCTCGTTTATCACAGATATCTGTAAACAGTATAACAAAACTATTTTGGTATGTTTTAAGAGATCATGACACTGAGATATAACTTGAACATTGGAATAAAATCTCGCATAAAAATTTTAATGATCTTTAAACATTTAAATATATACCTAAAATATATTGCATTTTCTATGTGGGTATTGATAATTTAAATATATTTATCCTATAATATTAATTAAATGCATAAAAAACAGGAGGTGTCAAGAAATAAAACGCAAATATTATAATTTGAGTTTATTAGGTAAAACCTGACTAATATTACGATTATTCGTATTTGAAATGTTTAGAACAATAAAATTCCCCTTCCTACATATTATGTATTTCATTATACCTACAACATATTAGGGTAAGAGTTACAAAGCGAATGCAAACAAAACACGACAACGCATATGTATATATTTTATAGTTACCTTCATAAATTAATTACTTATGTTTATACTTCTTCTTCTTCTTGCTAGATTTTTTCTTATGCTTACGTTTCTTCTTCTTTTTCTTATGATCATCGGAGCTGGAGTCTGAATCACTATCGCTGTCGCTAGCGGCGCGCTTTTTCTTCTTTTTGTTTCGCTTCTTCTTCTTCTTCCTCTTGCGAGCATCCGACGAGGAAGATGACGAAGAATATTCGGAATCGCTAGAAGATTCGCTATCTGATTCAGGCTTCTTTTTAACATTTGCTAAATCCAGTTTTATTGTTTCCTCAAGTTTAACTTTCTTAGAATCACCTGGCCCAACAGGTGAAGTCTCCTGAGATCTTTCGCGTTTCTTAGATTCCTCTTTTGTTTCACTATCAGACTCTACATTTTCATCATAATCTGGCTCAAAGTGTGCCTCGTCTAATATCGATTTTTTTCTCTCCCTTTCATGAGATTTTTTTCTCTCTGTAATATTTTTTTCTTGACAAACCTTTTTTTCGTCTCCAAAACTTTTTTTTTCATCCTTGGGCTTCAAAAACTCTTTTTTTTTTAATTCATTTCCATTGAAAGTTTGATCAGATTTAGAGCCATCGATAGTATTATGACGTTCTGACTTTGAAATCTCTATTCTGTTCATTTGTTCAGGTTTTCTACTTCTATCCTTTTCCACTATTACACGACGGTAACTTGTCTGTTCTTTTTTAGGAGTTTTAGACCGAGACTTGACCCTTTCAACAGTACTTTGAACAATTCTAGGCTCCCTACTTCTACGAGTGTCATCAACTTTTCCACCAAGCCTTTCTTTAACAGATAAACGTGGAGGAGGAGTTTTAGAATAGCGCCGTTTTCTATCATTTAAATCAACCATTCTTTGCTCTTGGTCTGTTATTGGTACCGTTATTTGTATATTATTTACAGAATTTTTCTGTTGTCCCTCATCGCCATAAAGCTTGATGCGATCACTACTAATTTTTTTAATTTCAATTGGTCTCAAAGAATTAATTGCTTTTGCAAAAATTGCATTTTCAGCGCGTTTCAATACTTCTGAAGTTACTTTGGTGCTATCTTCTTCTTCTTCAGGAGATGTTATTTCACCAGGTTCCTTAGATTTTTCCACATTGTCATCATCTACTTCCCATTTTGATAAAGCTGGTAAAGGCGCTAACATTTCTTTATTGTTACTAGCTACTTCAATATCAGCTTCTAGTTCATCTGATGCAG
Organism: Heliconius numata; assembly: GCA_016802625.1. Classification (NCBI taxonomy): domain Eukaryota; kingdom Metazoa; phylum Arthropoda; class Insecta; order Lepidoptera; family Nymphalidae; genus Heliconius; species Heliconius numata. Next base: position 188,486 of record JAEBDU010013128.1, read on the forward strand.
GTTGAAGTTCTATTCCATCAAAAGGTTCTTCTTTATTACTATCAAGAGTTTTTGGCTCGATAATATCTTGGTTTTCTTCGTTTTTAACATAATTTTGTATAATTTCCTTATCTACAGCCTCAGCTTCTTCACCACCATATAGATCATCTTGAACTTCTTGAGACTCTTTGCATTTAGGGGCCTCAACATTTGAGTTATCAAATTTCTGGATTTCATGCTCTGTTTGATTACTTGTTTTGTCATTAGCATCTTCGTTAATTTCCTCTTTAATATTTAGCTTAACATCAGATTTTTCAGCATCATCATCTTCCTTTTTAACACCATCTTTTTCTTTTTTATCTTTTTTATCACGTTTTTTCTTCTTTTCTATATCCTTTTCTTTCTCCCTCTTTTTCTTCTTTCTATCTTTAATTTTCTTATCTTTTTCCTTATGTTCACGACTCCTATCTGCTGATGATTTATCACGACCTCTTTCATCTTTCTTTTCTCTCCTATGGTCACGATCACGAGATCGTCCTCTAGACTCGCTACGCTTTCTTTCACGTGGTTCACGGCCACGTTTAGGTGAGGTCCGCAATTTTTTGTCTGGTGATGATTTATCGTGGCCTCGATTTTCCCTTTCCTTCTCGTCTCTATTTCTTTCGTAGTCCCGAACACGATCCTCCCTTGTTTCACGACCTTTTTCAAAACCAGCTCGTTTCTCAACATCTCGTGATCTTTCATTTCTATCAGTTTGATCTCGATTATCATTAAAACGATCTCGGTCTCTACCATCTCTATGCCTTTCATGTTCTGCATTGGGATTGCGTCTAGAACCGGGGCGATTTCGGGTATTGGACCTATAGCCAGAACGCATATCTCGGTTAGGATTAACTTCTTCGCGGTATCCATCTCTAAATGTAGGATCATTATAAGGTGCCGCATTAGGGTCCCTGATTTCGGCGCTAGGAGCCCTGAATGGTATGCCAGCATCTCGAAAATTATGAGGCATAGTATCACGGAAATTACCTTCCCTGAACATAGTATTTCTATAATTGTTATCCCGAAATAGAGGAGGTGGTCCATTCCTAAAGTTGTTATCGCGATAAGGTTGTTGAAGACCTGTTTCTCTAAATGATTGTACATCTCTGAAAGGCACAGGACCTTGATCCCGAAAAGCGTGTCCTGGTGGTCTAAAATTATTATCTCTAAAACGCTGAGGATGATCAACCAAATGAGGGGGAATTTCATTTTGAACTGGGGGTATGCCAGCAACATCTCTATACACAGGAGGTCCTTCACCATAAGGTGCTCGGTAAGGGTCCCTAAAATTTGATGGAAGTAATCTGTCACGCTCCATCGGACCAGCAAGGCCAAAACCTGGTTTCTCAAATGGAGAATTTTCAAATCCTGGAACAGGTGGTTCGACGCCAGGAGGGATATCTTCAAAGGGTGGGCCATCAAAACGTCCCCTATATCCCGGGGGAGGCTCATTTTGTGGAGGAATTAACGGAGGCACCGGTTTACCGACTGGAGGATATCCAGGCGGTGGACCATTATTTCTAGGCGGATATCTGAAATAAAAAAATATTTATTACTTGAGATTTCAAATCACTTAAGTAATATATGAGAAAAATTTGACAAGGAATATCATAATTTTAAAGTATTCTTCTTTAGATTTAATGAATTCATTTTTGGACAAGTTCGTTGTACATTTGTTGAAAAAAGCTACTGATTGCTAAGATTGTTGTAAAAACCTTTATTTATTAGTAAAATATGGAAGAAATAGACTTTATGTAACCAAGTGCACATATTTTATTATAAAATATGCACGTTTAGTTAACAAACTGTACGTTTTAATATAGAACAAGACTTTAAACTTTCGCAATTGTCGATTTTGTTGAACATCTCTAGTTTAGTAAAAATTCGATAGAATAATACAATATTAACTATATATTATGTGAAGTTAAAATAAAAACAAGATTAATACTTATTTAAAATATATTTCTTTGATTTAAATGATAGAGAAAAAATATAATCACAAACACAAAAACAATATTTCATAACAATACAATTAAGACATAAATAAACGTATATGTTATATATTATGGACATATACTTTTTGTTGTCAATTATTAAATTAACACAAACGCAGTTCAAATTAATATTGTGGGTTCAAATCAACTTAACTAATAAACAAACAAAAAAACTTTTGTCTTTAGACTATACAATGCTATAGCATTATTACAATAGTCTGTGGTCACAGGAAGATTTGAGATGGCGACGCCTCAAACCCACCACGCCAGAAAGCAAGGTAGAGTCAGCTCATTCTGCAAGAGTGGAGTTCGGTGGTAGTTTTATATAAAAATTGTGTCAACTGACAGACGTATACCACCTCAGTTTTCTCGTGACCATTGACTACTCACTATAGTGTTCGGAACGTCGGGTTTCCAAACATATATAAAACTAAATATACACAATTTTATAGGCTTGAGTTTCTTTTAAAATATATTTCCTCATGTTAATCTCGAAAGAAAATTTACGTATAAATGTACGTATTACAGAATAGATTAAAATCCGAAACATCAACTACTCAAAAAATGAAGAAGTTTAATCATATTGATGTCATTATCAATTCTTCTGTCTTTATCAATTATCAATGTAACTAAAATGTAGATTAAATTAAAATTTCTTTGGGGAAAAATGAAGTTTATCAATAAATGTCTACGTAGTTTCAGTGGTCCCAAACACAGAATAATAACTAATAAGTAATGCTATAAAAATGGGATATACCAAACTACGCTACTCGTTTGGCTGTAATATTCTTAAAAGCGATGGGGATGAGGACTTCACACTAGAAATAGAAATACCAAACGTTGGGTTATATAAATGGAGATTATATCATAGATATATGTAATAAGAAAGTTTATTTATTTTTTCAATAAATTAATTAAAAAAGAATAAGTAAACATAAAAATACAGACTGAAAAACACATCTAATCACCGCCGCCCACGACTCCGTGCAACATCAGAGAGCTACAGGTGCGTTGCTGACCTTTGTGTAGGTCTGCTAATAAGATATTCGTTAAGTTTAATTAAGCTTGCATTTTATAAGTTGTATTTTACATGGAAGAAACTGATAAGGTCTCCTATAAATTTTATTGTCCGTTTGTGATGGTCTCAAGTAAATCAGTGTGATATCATCCAAGTGGGCGACTATAAAAAATGTAGAATTAAATAAGCTATAAAAATAGTAATTTATGAATTTTAATTTAAATTCTTTTTAGAGAACTTTCAGTTCTATTAACATATTTTATTTACATTACGTTAAATATCATCGAGATCATTAAACCTTTTCATTCAACAAGTTACAGAAAACGTGATACTTAGCTATAAAAATAGTAATTTATGAATTTTAATTTTTTTTAGAGAACTTTCAGTTCTATTAGCATATTTTATTTACATTACGTTAAATATCATCGAGATCATTAAACCTCTTCATTCAACAAGTTACAGAAAACGTGATACTTAACTATTCAAATAATATTTAGTATACAGTAAATATTTTCATTACAATTTTTCTTCAATTCACATGGCATAATAAATAAAAATAATAATTAACGACGGTATTTAAACATTATAATGCAAACCTAGAACTAGTTAATTTTGATTTTAAAACGTTTTTTAAATTAAAATACACTTCTTAATATTGCATTGTTGTATGAAATTTCAGAGCTAAACTTAAATGTTAAAATAAAAATACTTTTACATATAATTCAAATACAAACATAAAAAATTCTAGGTAAATTTATTTTTTTAAATAATTTTGGAAAAATTATACAATATTTTATCTTTTACAGTGTTATATAATTACCCTTTGTTTCCTTCATACGTAGTGCTAATGCAAAATATAAACAAAGTCAGATAAAAACTATGTCTATGTCGCAGAAATATTATGGATGGGACACTTAAGAACTGGATACGGATATGGATATAAGAATAGGTACTACATCGCTATGGTAAGAGGCAAAGCGCGCGGCGTTCCACAACTCGACAAACAATCTCTCCAGAACTTGGCGGAAAGTGGGGGTACAGAATGTCTTAAGACTAGGCTCCCGTTCCACAGAGCCTAGTCTTAAGACGCCTCCGCCCCTATCTGAAATTATCCGAAACGGATTCGGTTGTCACGGTAACAAACAGTTTTTTAATTCGGATCTGATAGTTGCGGTTACGAAGCTCCATAACATCATCCCTGCTTTGTGGTTTGTAAACCACAAAGCAGGGATGATGTTATAACTGTATGGGATAAAAAAAGTTGTCAGTGATAATAATGAAATAATAAAAAAAGAATAGTGATTTTCACATTAATATACAATAAAATAATTAATAGTATACATTTTTATTACAAATAATGTCCAACTGAGAATATTTTTTTAATAAATCATGATGAATATAACTTATATACTTATAATAAAATCGTAAGACGGTCGGTGTCTGTACTTGGAAGATATATAACAAAAAAAATATTGGGAACCTTTATTAACGTAATAGAACCCAAAACAATCATTTTTAAAATTTTTATCTGTTTGTCTGTCCCTTTGTAACCACTAATCTCAGAATCGGCTTTACCTGATTTAGTTGCGGTTTTCACTATTGGATTCAGGCAAACAATAGGGTTTATTTTAGTAGAATCGGTTCATAAATAAAAAAGTGCACTCAATTAAAAGCACTTAGTTCGACAAATTTGCTAATTGCCATAACAGTTATTTTATACAACTGTTTTACTGAATTGACTGAATCTTTAGTTTACAATTTCTTTATTAATATTTCTATTTCAAGCGGGCGTAGCCCGGCACGGACCCGGTAGTGTATTATAGAAATATTACTTCTCATAATGTGCACCTTTCTTGTATATTAATAAATTACCAGAGCTTTTCAAACAACACACAAAAGCTAAACTTGATATACTTAAATAATCAAAATCAGTACCAACCTGTACGGATACTTTAAGCATTTTTGTAGTTTAAACTTTTGTTGTAACATAAGTATTTTATATAATTTTAACATATAAAAATACTTACGTTACAGCAAAAATCCAAGCAAAGGTTTACATAAAACATGACATGACATTCTTAATTTTCTACAATTTCTTTTGAATATTCGTCGTATTATCAAAAAATATTTTATTGCAATTGAGAAATTTAGATCCACAAGTATATAACAACAATATATTTATAGGTCTAAGCAGTAACTACCACAAAAAATATGACAATGTAAAGTTTTTAAGTAGCTTAAATTATAGTACCTTAAATAGATTGTATACAATATGTATTACATACGAATACATAATAACAAATCTATTTTAATACTTTAAATGGAAAACAAAATATATCTAGTAACAAAAAGAAACATATTAAAGTCATCTTAAATTATTAAATAATATATAAATATTTTTAAAAATTGTGTTATACACTTTATTTTCACAATGGCTAATTAATATACACGTATAAACAATCAGTCTTTTTTTACAAGAAACGCTTGTCTTCTATTATATTTATAATGAAAATCCTATACATCATTAAATGCGACATATAGATATGTTTAAAAATAATTAACAATGTGGTATATAAACCTATCAAAATGAAACAAAATAAAAATATATGAATGTAATTAATGATACTCTGTAATATCACAATAAATTTTATAATAATATATTAATTTATTTATTGAGGTCGTCGTGGCGCAGCGGTACAAAGGTGTGACTGTAACGCGACGATTGTGGATTCGATCCCCACTCGAGGAAATGAAATATTTATTTACATTTAAATTTTTAATTCTTCGCTCTGTTGTCGAGGCAAAGATCCAAACGCAATGTCTCCAGAAATCGGCTGAAAGTAGAGAACGGAGTGTCTTAACGCTAGGTTCCCTCTGCCTACCTTGCTGTGTGTGGGATACAGCGTGAAGCTGATAAAAAAAAAATGATAACGGATAATAAGAAAATTGATTATAATAGATAATAGCAAACAGATTATAATGCAGGAGGATAGGATGCATAAATATACATAGATATATTTTACATATAATGCAACTCTACAATATAAACTAGGAGTTATTTTTTTTTGGAGCAAGATGCACCTTTATTCCGTTCCATAGAAGCGGAATCGTGGTACATGTCTCTGATAGTCTCAATATAGGCCTCAGGGATCCCTTTGGATCACAATGCCCACCTGTCTAGCCCACCATACACTGACGAGGCACACAGTCAAAGACTTTCTGCAGATCTAAGAATGCCACATGCAAAGGCCTTCTGCAGATCTAAGAATGCCACATGCAGAGCTCTCATTTTTTCCCTGTATGCCTCCATCAAACTTCTGAGGGCGAAAATGGCATCCATAGCGCCCGATCATGGCTGACATCCATATTGAGACTCAGAGATAGTACACTCTTGGCGGTGCCTGAGGTCGATCATGCGCTCGAATAGCCTCATGGTATGACTCATAAGCTTAATGCCCCTATAACTACCACAATCTTGAACACTGCCCCTTCCTTTGTAAATGGGGGTAATAAAGCTAAGCCGCCACTCTGCGGCGTCTTCCAGTATTCAAGATATGGTTAAAAAGGTCAGTAAGCATGAGCACACCAAGAGAGCCCAACGATTTCCACGCTTGGATCGGTATGTCGTCAGGTCCCACCGCTTTTCCGTTCTGCATGCTTCATGGAACTCACGGAAATAAGGAGAATACTACACACACTAAGCAGTAAACCACAACCGCAGAAGCCTATAAATGGAGCGATTGAGCAATTGGTCACCAACAAGCAACGGAGAGCCTCCTCCCTTTTACAGGTTCACTCGAATGGGTGATAAGTGAACTTAAAGAAAAAAAAGAAACTAGAGAAGCAAAGCATACAGATCAGGTCAATCCAGGAGGAATTATCAGCTAGCTTCTGCTTGCCTTCTGGCAAAAGATGTGCCTCAAAAACAAATACCAAAAAATCTGTTACGCATACTTACGCCAAAGTAGCTGTAACACCTTCCAAACCACAACCACGACCTAATCATACGCTCATTGTATCGTCAAGTGATCTTCAAAATACTGGCGATACAATTATCAAGAGAATCGTAGCTGCGATAGACGCGAAAAAATCAGGAGCTAAGGTAGATAAGGTGCGGAAGGCACGAAATCAAAAAGTTGTTCTCAGTTATCACACCAAAGAAAATCTTAAGCTGGTGCAGGACAAGTTAAAGTCACAAAAAGTGGAAGTTGCAAAAACAACCAAACCACTAATTATTATCAAGGACGTCTTGGCATATCACACAGACGCAGAGATAATCGAGCATTTATTGGCTCAGAACAAGGAAGTCTTGAAAGACAAAGATCAGAGACCAACAGGTTGTCCTGCTAGAATGTCATCCGGTTCATTCTAGCGCTCACAAGGCAGCCATTGAGATAGGATTTTTATACATTGGCCTACAAAGAAGACCAGTAGCTTACCAAACCCCTCTTATGCAGTACATAAAGTGTCTTGGCTTCGGACACACCAAGCTGCACTGTCAGGAGAAATAAAAACTCTGCAATCACCGCAGAGGCAGTGAACAGGACAGTCCCGTTCAAAAGAGGACGTCTGGTCACGTTAGTTATACTCGCCATTTTTGCAAATCTGCTTATCGATACGAGAGAACTGTTTCCAGATATTGTTTAATTTACGTTATTCCGTTGTTCTTTTTTATTAAGGTTTTATTTCTTGTTTAATTTAGGTTAAAGGTTTGTAGTTTTGTTTTTGTTATATTGACGTTTTCGTGAAGCTGAAGTGAAGCTTCACCAAGCAAAGCTTGCAATTTTCTCCGCCAAAGTAAAAGCAGTCAAAGAATACTCCAATACGAATGAGGTGTCTGTTGTTTGGTGTGTTTAAAAAGCTACTACAAAAATTACTATCGACAGAACTTTTTGTGACCATATAAATTAATATTTAAATGACCAAGGACCTATTCAGATCACTTTACATACAGGGTGGAATTGTCAGCGCCACTTTAAGTGAAACCACAGTTTTAACTACTCTATAAAAGCCTAATATAATTCGGAAAAAAAATAATTCCCAAAAATGAAAAAGTTATTTTTTCAAACAATAAGTAACAAAATTATCGTTTTAAAATAAAACGCCATTTGTAAAGTATAACATAGGCACGCACACACTTACCTGTCAAATCGGAAACGTCGCACACGTATGTGTGCGTCACACGAAATACAGGTATGGATAAAAATCGTGAAATGAAAAAAAATTCCTAAGTCCGAACTGTTGAGGTACCTTGATTAATATCTTAGGTGTGGGTTTGAAATATATTACCCTATATGCAGTTTCAATAAAAGAAGGGCTGCCTCTTCCACCCTATATAATAACAAAATTGAAAGTTTTACATGTCACAAAAACTCCTTTACAGTATGTATTAGTAAACTCAATTTACATAAATAAATAATTAAAATATTTAGTATAATACCAAATCATCATTTCACAAACTTTAATATATTTACGGTACACATCTATATTTGTGCAAAAAGATAAAAACTACAATTTAAATATATACATAGACAACTTTGTAATGAACCATAACAATAGGAGTTAAATACAAAAAAAAAATAATTTAATATACAATTGTAATAATACAAACAGTATCATTTAAAATGATATTATGATTCTGGATGTAGCAAATGAACAGTAAAAATTTCTAACAATATACAAGGACGTCACCTATTCATGGCTACTTATGTATATCCAAAGAAAATAAAATTTAATGGTTTTAAAATTTTTAAACATTTTATTCCAAATTTAGGATGGAAATGTAGTGCTGGATTATAGAAAATATATAAAAAAATTAACGTAGCGGGACTTGAACCCGCCTTTCATAAAAATAAATAAAGATAAGCTTTAAATAAATAAAGATATGTTTATTTAAAAATACATCCTTAGATTTTCTAATCTTTCAATCTAACAACCAAAAGGTAGAATTTTAAGCAAAATGTTATCAATTCTATTAAGAAACACAATCTAACAGTTGCTACAATAATACTGATATGAAAAACCTACGACAACCTTGCCAATGCCCTTGACATCATGTTATATAGTATTTTAAACATAAATTTGTACATAATATAAATAAATACCTTTCAATAAAAAAAATAATTAATTAATAATACATTTTAGGTGTATTTATTCTTTCTAACGCAGCCTTTCTTAAATATAAAATTTACAATTTACAACAATTATTTAATTATAACAAAAATTCAGCAGGAACACACCACATCTTCAATGCAAGCTGGAACTCGACCAAAATGGATTCGATATACGCACAAGATGTTGACGTCATACGCTTCACACTTACCGCTTCATGATATTTTTTTCAACTAAATTTCATATTAAATTACCGACAACGGACTAGAATGACTTTAACAGTGCGATGTTATAAGAAATCACATTGATAGGGTAAAGGACCGAACAACGCGTTTCCTTAGTTAATCTTTTACTATCGTACCTGGCTCCTAGCGGCGGGTCTACGCTTCGGCGTGGCGGTGATAACAGTTCGTCGTACACTCCTGGGTATCTGTGGAATAGAAACATATTAAATATTAAAAATGTACTTATTTAAGCACTAAAGGAGAAAGAATTCAGTGCTAAGCCACTCCATTCTCTATTTTCCAGCCCAATTGAAGAAATTGCGGGTTGAGTGGCGGAACTAAACGCCGCGTTTTGATGTCAGAAGCTGTGCCGTTCGGGCTTTATGTCTTAAAATATATATATGGGGGATGGGGCATATACCTGTGCGGCGACATGGGGCGGGGCGACAGTGCGGGCAGCGGCAGCAACATGAGCGGGCGCGGCGGCGAGCGCACCGGCGAGCGAGGCGGCGAGCGAGGAGAACGCGGCGGCGAGCGAAGCGGAGAGCGATAGCGCAGAGGCGAGCGGTGCCGGCGCCGCGGGGATGGGGACCTGTAATCATCATTATTAATTGGAATCAGCATTTTTACTTGTGGTGAAATGAAAATATTTAAGTGTTCAAGGTAACTCTTGACTGCAAGTGTGTAGCCCGCTGTAGGTTACATGGGAACTATTAACGTGATTCAATATATTCTTTAGTCTTCCTTGTTAAATGAGCTTACCAATACAAAAAAAATATTTTAAAATTATCAATCAAACAAACTCTCCAGCTTTATTAATATTAGTTTAAATTTATATTACTATGAGTAGGATTTTTTTCCAATTTAAGTTAGGTTTACTTATTACAACTGTTCTAGGAATTGTTTTCAATCATTAATTTGTCTAAGAAACGCGACCGGTAGATCGGTATAAATATATTAAATGGAATGGAAACAATGGAATTAAAACATATGTTTTTAATTAAATCTAAATCTTTGTTTACATTGATGATATTATCAGCATTAAACTACAACACATACCGTGTCAACGACAACGTCCTTTCGCGAGTGCGACGTCGCCGAGGAGACCACGGGGAGCGACGCAATCGACCGCGCGATGCTGACCGCGATCTATAGTAGAAAAGATAAACATATTGCTGGAGTCATTATTTTTAAGAAAACTACTACAATAATTAAATAAAGAAATATACATAAATAAAGTCCCTACCATTTTACCCAGACCTGGTCACAGCTGATTACATTTTTAAGACCTAAGTATTGTCACGTATTTGGCAACTTTACACAGACAATTTATAAAATTAAAACAGCAGTACCGATATTATATACAAGGTGGAAGCGTCAGCGCTCCTTTAAAGGGAACAGCAGATAGGGTAAACTATTTCAGACCCAAAGAAATTAATCAAGATACCTCAACAGTTTAGACATAGAATTTTTTTTTCATTTCACGATGTTTATCCATACCTGTATTCCGTGTAACGCAGTTACGCATAGATAAACCAATAACGTAAACACTTACTACTACAAAATAAAATTAATAGTTGCATTGTACAAGCTAAACAGTAGTTTGTTTTAGAAACTTATTATTTACTTTTATTATAAGTTCCATAAGAGCCTGAAGTGTTTGATTTCATCACAGTAGTCGCTTTCCAAAATACAGATATAATAAATATAATAACCCAACCTAGAATATTTAATCCTGCTCGAGCCACGACTGCGCGGGCGCGCACGCGGCGAACGCGGCGAGCGTGGCGAGCGCTGCGAGCGAGCCGAACGCTGAGAGCGAGGCGAGCGGGGCGAGCGGGGCGAACGCGGCGTGCGCGAGCGGGACAGGCTGCGAGAGCCCGAGTGGGCGCGACGTCGCTCCTCACGCCTCTTCGCTCGCATCTCTTTCTCGCGAATCATCCTATTGAAAGCCTCCAAAGGATCTTCGTGCCTACAATAATAACGCATAATATAATAACACATTTTTTTTAAAACTTGTCAATTTACAAAAAAATATTTTGGAAATAAATTACAACATTAGCAATAGCTACTTATTCTCGTATAATTACCCGCTAGGTGAATCCTTGATACCGGGTGGGGGTGGTTGGAAGGACTCGGGTGGGAAACGCTCGAACGCGCCAGGACGCCCGTACCCTGGGCTGTTAAACAGCAAGCTATTTTATTTCACTTATTTTATTTCATTAATGTAATAATTAAATATACCTATCATTACTTATTTTGCTATTATAAATATATTAATTCAGAAGCATTGTTAGCGAGCAAGCTAGAATCTGTAACTATTTATAATTTAAATAAAGCATACTGTAGACAGGTAGGTATATTTAGGTATATATGACAATAATAATATTCAGTTCTAAACAAATTTGGAAAACTGTCAGTAATAGAATATAGTTCCTGACTGTCACCAAATTTTTTGGTTTAATTTTTGAAATATGTAAATAAAAAAACCAATACTTACTTAAAATGCGAGGGCGGGGGCACGTTTGGCATGTATGGCGGTGGTCCGCGGTTGTATAGTACCTGAGGACCATGTGAAACATTCAATTAGGCTTAAGTATATAAAAATCAATATGATAAGTATTTTTATATAAAATTTACCAAAGTGAGGAAATGAAAATACTTAATTCTTTGTTGAGTATGAATCGGACCCATAAACGTCGCATTCTACAGTCGAACGCGACCACGACGGCCTGAAGGCCCTTAATGTGGTCGCTTAAAAATTATATTACAGAAATCAAATATATATCTAATCATAAGGTGTAGTTTAAAAAAGAAACTAAAAAAACACGCTTTTCTATATCAAGATATACGAGGGGAGGTCCAAAAGTTCGTGGAATGAAAGGGTTCTAAATTAAATGAATCAATAAATCTATTTTTTAAACGGTTTTATTTAGCTCACCCCGTTTGTTTGTTTAGGTCAAATTTAGTAATTGAAATTTAACCCTGTTCCCGTTAACCGAATTTCTGAAATTTGGTATACGCTTTTGATTCTGGTGACAATACAATTATCCATATTCAATATTATTGTGAATCCAAGATGGCCGCCGCTACAAGATGGCGGACAACTTAGTTTTTTTCAATCCCATCAATATGGGTATCAAATGCTTGTCTTGTCATCAAGGGCTTGTCAAGTAGAATTCAGTGCACTATACAAAATCAAAATCAACGATCATCCACGATTTTATTTTAGTAATCATAATTTCCATGAAATTATTTTTTAGCTTTTAGTACATTTATCTGCAATATAAAACCGTTTAACTTAAAATATTTTTTTTACTTTTTTTTCCTTTTCAATATAATCCACCCTTAACCTAAATACATTTATTGGATCAATGAATTAATATTTCTAAACCGTCGAAATAATATTTTTCTTCTTTCGCTTCAAAATGGACCAAAATTGCCTCCTTTATCTCATTGTCGTCGGAAAATTTCCATCCTCTCAAGTCTTTTTTTAAATTAGGGAACAAATGAAAATCACTAGGGGCCAGGTCTGGACTGTAAGGTTGGTGGACTAGTAATTCGAAGCTGGCGTGTGCAGCCATTTGGAGAGCAACACACCCTTAGCCAACTTTCCTCGACGTTTTTCTTTGATGGCCTCCTTTAATTTGTTTAAAGGTGGTACAAATACAATATAACAAGTATATCGTACAATAACTGTGTATCGATACTACACACGTCTAGTATCGATGCGTAGTATTCTCCGGTTCTGTTTCTTCCCTTTTCTTTGTAATCAATCAGTGTTATCCCCTCACAATCCCAAAAAACAGTAGCCATCAACTTTCCAGCCGATTGTGACACCTTGAATGGCTTTGTGGGTGGCGTGCCCTTTTTATGCCATTGCATGGACTCCTGTTTTGACTCAAGCTAAAAGTTATGAACCCATGTTTCATCTCCAGTAACAATCTGTTCCAAAATCTGTGCCGGTTCATCTCCACACAACTCCAAAAATTGCTTTGAAGCATCGACGTGCTGCTGTTTCTGAAGCAGTGGAAGGGGGAGAGGTGTGAGCATTCTTGGTACCCATCTTGCACTGACTTTTGTCATACCATGATGTAGGTCATGTAGGATCCGCAGAATGGTGGTATCTGATACTCCAACTAATGCATATAACTGTATTTTCTTCAAACGGTCGTCCTCCAGTACAAATTTTTCCACTTTTTCGATGATGTCTGATGTGGTGGCCTCAACTGGCCGTCCAGAGCGGGAGTCGTCTTCAATCGACGCTCGACCATGTTTAAAAAGACCATGCCACTTATAAATCATGGATTTACCAGGGCAATCCTCCCCATAAACGGCTTGAATTACATTTAAAATGGTTTGGCCATTCTTTCCTTGCATGGTAAGAAATTTTAATGCATAAGGAAGCATAAGGAATTTTAATCACGGCATGGTGTTCAATTTTCACCATAGTTTCAGTTTTCTCCCGAATTAACTTGTTTAGCAGGCGAGTGTTCGTAAACAAATGATACAAATGACTGAAACTCTATTTATATACTAATGATGAGTCCCCAAGTGGTATGACATTAAGTGAGCACCCCTATCCCCATCCTGTCCATTCCACGAACTTTTGGACCTCCCCTCGTCTAAAAGCTACAGAAAGTGCTCGGAGCTGTAAGTTGTATTAAAATCACACCAGTTTGTGTATATCATAATATTTTATTGTCATCTAGGCTATGCATTATTTTCAAGTTTCATGAAGATATAAAAAAGTGAAACTATAAGTTAATACAATATAGACTTACTTGAGAAGACATAGGATCCCTACGTTCGTCAATAGTAGGAGTACTCGCTCGCTGCTCATCGATCCTCGGCATCTAAAACATTTATATTAAAAAATTTAATGGAACCCAAAACAAAGCATTTAAAATTTTTCGCCTGTTTGTCTGCGCTATGCTTAACCGATTTAAATGTAATTTTCACTATTGTATTATGGCAAGCTTCCTTTAACATTTAGTGATTGTTTTTTACAATTTGTTCACAAATAAAAAAATTATGTCAATATAATGAATTGCTTGCGACAAATTTGCCCAAACTTTAGTTGCCATGTATGGATTTTGTATTGAATTGAATTGAATTCTTGATATATGGCGTTTCGAGCGATTTTGTCTTTATAATGATAATGTTATTAGATTACGAAGTATATTGTTTCATCTGTTATCTATATTCTATGTTGTTTTATGAAATTGATAAGCAAAATAACTAATTTTATATTATTTCGCTAAATCTTAAAACAGGATAGGCAAAAAAAACCTAGTGTCAAGACATGTCCTTATTTATGAAAAAGACCCTAAAAGCATCCTTAAATCAGATCTTTTGAATCCCATTAAAAATTCAATATTCTGTATATCGAGTTTTCAAAAGCCCTGTTGTATCTGTCTATATTTTGTTGAGAACATCTAATGTGGACCTAAGCAAAATTTTAAGAAAAGCTTGTTGTTGTAAAGACTTGTAAAAGCTGTGTTTAAAATCGGTTAAGCCGTTTTTAAGATTAGCGTGAATAAACGCAAAATCATTAGTATGGGTTGTATTACACTAATAAATTCCCCCAGTTTTATGATATATCTTCCATGTAGACACCAATCAGTTACAATTTCATTATGAATATAGATTATGTTAATATAATTTAACCTATCGCAAATTAAATTAACAAACCACTTACATTGACAGGAGGACCATCCATACCAGGAGGCTTAATTCCAAGAGGAGGACCTATAACAAAGAAAAATAAAAGATAAAAAAATTGACACCTTAATATTATTAATGTCATGTAATTAGTGCATGCTGTCTTTAGTAGCGCCTTTGGGAAATTGTTGAATAATAACTAAAAGGTCACATGGCTTCCATAATATAGATACTACCAATTCCGTCTTAGCCACTACAACAAACAAGTATCTTACATTTATGATAAGTTTGACATCACAAAATAAACACACAGTGTTTCTAAATACAGTACATTTAAGTGTCGACACAAACTAGGAATATGCAAGTAAATAATGCCTGTGACGTTGAACACATCAATCTGACTACAGCATGCAAAGCAGTGAAGCGACGTAACGACGGCGCATACCGTAGCGCTGGGGCCCGTGAGGCACAGGAGGCCCGTGAGGCGCGTGGGGCACGTTGGACCCGTGAGGTACATGAGGCCCGTGGGGAGCATGAGGCACGTGTGGCGCGCGGTGCGCCGGCGGCACCGTCACTGTGATGTTGTCATCAGCTGATCCATCCGACTCATCCGCGCGGCGGCCATCACGCTCCTTGCGGGAGTCGCGTCCGTTGCGCCCGCCGCGCCGGTCACGCTCGTCCCGTCCGTCACGCGCGTCTCGGCCTTCACGCGTGTCCCGCCCGTCACGCCCGCGCGCGTCTCGCTCGTAGCGGCGGTCGCGCGGCCCGCGGTCCCGGTAGTCGCGGGCGTCGCGGTCGCGGTCGCGCTCGTTGCGGCCGCTGCCCGACGCGCGCGCATCGACTGCAGGCCACACGTTACACACCAATCATACTTCACACTCTCAATCGTTATATATTATAATATTATGATAAATATACAATAGTTGAATTTTCACACTTATGTATCTTGTTGTTACAATCCCAATGAGGTGCTGGAGTTGTAGTTAGAACGTTCATTTTATAATGTATATAATTTTTACTCTCTATAATTTAATCTACTTCAAATTAGTCATTTACAAATGATAACACTAACCATTGTTAGCAGGACCCGGAACCGGTTGCATTTGTCCATTGATAGGTGGAGGTTGTGCAACTGGCAAAGGTTCTGAAAAACATAAATATTATTAGGTATATAATTAGGTCTACAACAATTTCAATATACAATAGGATACCCTTCGAAAGTTTAAAATGGTCATGAAATAGATTGCATTTTTATTATAATACAAAAGTGTAATCATTGTTACGGGCCATCCATTAATAACAGATACACAGATATAATAGTTTGTTAGACTTCTTGTTAAAGCTTGTCACATCTTAGTCAGCTTGTCAGTATCAGTACCAGTTCTACCTAGTTTTATATCACATGTTTAACAAATTAAAAATTAATTTAATTATTTATTCTGCCAAAAATTGTATGCAATACATTTGTTTAACACAAAAAATTCAATTATAATTTTATGACTATTACAACTGAAACTATATGAAATATATTTTAAGTTCACTTACCTATAACAGGAGGAGCGGCCGACGGTCGGTGAGGTGTTCGTCGGCTGTATCCCGTTTGGTTACGAAACGCCGATACGGAGTTCCTTAAAAACCTATAAAAAAATAAACAAATTCAAATGGAATTTTTTTTCTTCGATGAAGCCCTTTTAAAGAACTAAAATTACATTAAAAATGTTGGTAGTGTCACTTCTACTATAATAAAAATTCCGTATAAAAAATATTGCAATAAGTGTTACATATTTTCCCAATGTTATTAAGGTTGTTATTAAAAAAAATCTAAATTAGCGAAAATGCTTTTAACATTATTTGTGTTATAAGTTTATAGGTTCAACCTTATACATTTAATTAGATGTTTTAAAGCAACAGGTTTCTTATCATATACATATAAAATTACCTGTTAGGTATTAAAGTAGTTGGTGCAATTTCTTTCTCCCTGCAATCTGGACACTCATGATCCTCTGATTCCAGCAAAGCTCCTCTGATACCTAAAATAAACATTAAAATAATATAATATTTTAACTTCACTATATACTTCATGCATTTCTTTATTGCTAATTAAAGGATGCAATGGAAGTTGAAAATATTTGTTTATTGCTATAAAAATATAATAATTAAAATTTGATATAATATAATTATAATGTAACATTTAAGTATTAATGAAAAGAAATTTGAATACTATGTGTTATGTTAAATATACTGTGTGGGTATGTGACAGTAAGTTGCTCAGTGCAGTGTCTGGGATTTATAACTGAAGTGTAGGTTTCACAGCCTGCACCTAATGCATTCCTTTAAATATGGTCCCCTCCACTAGCCAAGCTCCTCTCTCTACTGATACAAAATTTGAAATGATTTTACTACCACCTCCAAAGTATATTCTAGAAATTAACTGACAATAGTTCTAGACACACAGGATTTTTTTTGCCACCTGTAGAGGGCTTTTGCTGTATAACAGTTATCGCTCATACTTCTACTATGTACAAATTACTTTGTCTATTCCTAATGAATACTGTTTTTTTCCTATGGAACTGTAAACTTTACTTTTTTTTTTATTTTCACCAGTATTTAATACTAACATTCATCACAAAACGAGTTTCCACAGCAGGGTATCATGACAGCATCAGTAAGCAGATCTCTGCACAGACTGCATATCAGCTCATCTGGGATGGTGGGCTCGGGTGCAACAGGTGCATTTGTAGGTGTGTCAGCTGCACCTGCATTTTCAGAAGCTAAATATGCCTCACTGGAACAAATAAGATAGAAAAAATGAAATCAGCCTCACGCTGCATCCACGCACGCACACAGCAGGGTAGGAACCTAGTGTTAAGACACTCCGTTCCTCACTTTCTGCAGAATTCTGAAGGCATTGCGTGTTGAGTAGCAGAACTCAATTTAAATAAATATTTCATCCCCTCGAGTGGGAATTGAACCCACAACCAGTTGATTTTACAGTCACACTTTGTGCCCCTGCGCCACAATTGGCCTCAAAATAATATAGAATACTTTTATATTATATAAAATTATTTTTTTGCAGCATGCTGTGTTAGACAAGGACCAAAAAATACTTAAAATAAAATTAAATAGTTCCAGTAAAAATTCTTTCTTGCGTCCAAATGTTACTGAGGAGTATGTTTGTATGAAAAATAAATGGTAAATTATTATGTTTTTCTAAGAAGTATGTTCTATATCTAATAGTACCTTATATAAAGGGGCTATAAATAATTGACTGTGAAGATTGAAAAATTGTCGTTTCTTTAAACGAAAATATTAATAAATAATAATTCATTCTCCTGAGTCCACCCTTGTGCCCCTGTGTCATGATGGCTCCAAGATTCAAATATATGATGTAAAAGTACAATAATCCATAAATTATAATGCATAATGAAGTGCCATCTTTTCCAAAGTTATTCAATGTAATAGGCATTTTTCATTGTCATAAAAAAAATTCTGGCTACTTCATTCAATTAGAAAGTTGAGGCCATTGTAGAGCAGTGTTTGACTCCTCTACAATTTTGTAATTGACTATTTATATATTTAAATTGACTTTATTTTATGACTTTAGGTTATGGGTGGCTCAATGGCTCAATGGTCAAATGTTGTCCTACCATGCTACAATTTGGTTGGATTTTTTGGCAAAGCCCAATGGGAGGTGTAAGTATTTGTTTGTTTAGCATTTCTTTGTTCACTTGTAACTGTTAAATGAATTCCACACACACACACAGTAACTTGTCCAAAAGTTATGAGAAAGAAAACAAACATTCATTCAAAAAAAACAAAATCTCTTAATCCTTGGTTCCTTTCTATTCTGCTATGTAGGAAAAATGTGACACTGGAGCTGTTATGCAAATACTACATAAGAAGTACTCACTGATCAACAGCTGGAACAGCAAATGTTCCACTTGGGGTCATCATGGCTCCTGGGGCTTTAGGACCATCCACAGGAACCATAAAACTACGAGGTATCCCTGTACTCCGTCTTATTTCTATAGGATCACCCTAGAAGTATGATAACTTATATTTTTAAAGCTATAAAGTTGTTTATATATGTATACATTTTACAAGTTTTAACTTCATATTGTAAGCAGCATGGAGGAGAGTAGGTAGACCTAATGTTACGACCCTCTTCTCCACTATCCACTCAATTTTAGAGATATTGTGTATTCAGGTCAGGACAAGTTCTGCCACATTTTGCCTTCTTAGCTGAGCAAGGAAATAAAAATATATTTAATCCCCTCAGTCAAACACTTTAATGCTGCATTATAACAGCCTCATTAAGCTAAGCCCAACTCCCCCTCCCCCAAAATAATCAGCCAGTTACCATGCTAATATACATTAAAAACTGTATATTTTATATATCTAATCAAATCTTACAGAAGTTGCAGCTGGACAGTCTTTTATCCAATGGCCTTTTTTCTGGCATTTGTAGCAAATATAATTAGATGGGACTGCTCCTCTTTGATTTTGACCTCTAATTTTCTGATAGCTAAAATTAAAAAGGATTGTTTCAGTAAGAGCCAAACATATTTTCACTGTCATAAGTACTCTACTAAAAAAAGGATATTCCTATATGAGTTTGTACTTACTTGCTAGGATCATAATCAAATGTAGATTGTGATATCATAGCATTAATTTTATCCTGCTCGCTACCTTCCATGCGAGATAAATCAGCCAGTCCTTTGTTAACCGAGACATCTTTTTGAAGTGATGACTGGTTACTATTTGATCCTTCCCACTGTTTCTTAGGTTGTTGAGAGAGTGGAACTCGAGCAACAAGAAGTGATGTGTTTTTAGGAATTAATGTATTATCATCCACATAAACTAAAACATAATTATATGTATTATAGTGTTTATTGAAAGGCCAAAGTATAAATATATATGTTAAAATTATTAAATCATAAATATTTAAAATAGTTCAATAATTTTTATAAATTATAACAACCTTCTTTTGTCTGAGCATTTGTTATTTGTAGATCGAAGTCTGAAGTTTTACCAATTCGTTTTTGTTGTGATATAGCAGCTTTCAAGTCACCTACTGAAATGTGTAGTCCATCGAAAGTAACGGTGTCATAATCCAATGCACTTTTAAACTTATAGTGCACAGACATTTCCGTAAACAGTAGTACATAAATATTTTATGTAACATGACAAAATAATGTTCACGTGTTTAAATACAACTTTGATGTAGCAATAAACTGATAATTTTTTGTCTAGTATAACACTAACACTACATATAATATAGTAAGGATCTTTTTATATATCCTAATTTGCAAATGAACTGTTCATCCAAGTTTTATATATATTTATTGCAATCTAAATTAATTTAGGCAAACTAGCCTAAAATACTTTGTTTAATTCCACCAACGCTTGCATTTAGACCGCCATTTAAAAAACCTGAAGAAATGAGAATCGAGAATCAGTCAATTACAACTCGCAGATAATAAAGTAAAAAATATAGTACGTATAGGTAAAATATTATTTTATTTTTATACGATGAGGCGTATTAAAGATTATATAAAGCATTCCATATTTATATTACGATTATAAATTTTAATTTTCTATTTATAATTTTATGTTTACTTTTATATATAATTTTCTTTTATTAGTATGTTGTACAAATTTATACAATATATAATAAATATTTAACAAATTATGTATTTTCATTAAAATTAAAAATTAAAAATTTTAAGTAAATAAAAAAATGTCTGAATAATAAAATAAAAATAATCGCATACTTAGTAAATGGTGAAATAGAATGGCAACATTTAATAACAGGAAATCAGCAGTCATGACTATTACAGTAATTTTACAAACAGGTATTAGAGTTAAATTTTAGAAAAACCTATAAATATTTGAAATTCAAAAATAGCTATATAATATATTTATTTCAAAACAATTAATAAAGTTGGCTTTACTTTGTTGTTTAATAAAACCGTATTATATTGTTACATATTTGGCGAATTGCCATGAACTTCCGGCGTAAGATAAAGACACACGCGGATCTATCGAGAAAAGAACGCGAATAATTATAAAAATAATTGAAATAGAAAGACTTATTTATTAATTTTACATTGCCTCGTTTTAAAAATGTCCAATAACGGTGCTCCGGACTCTTGGGAAAGTCAAGCTGATGTTATAGGTGAACAAGGTGCAAAAGATTCTAATGATATGTCTACAAAATTTTCCACGTTGAATGTAAATGCCGTGGAATTCGTGCCTTCTTTTTGTAAGTCTTCCCAAGATGATGATAATACCGATTCTCCTGCTTCCCCACAAAAATCTGATAGTGGGTCAACTAATTCGGCTGAAAGTCCAGTTTTGAACGGTAAGACACATCTTGTCAATAGTCAGTTTTCATTAAATTATCAGACTTTCCTAAAAGTACTTTTTTTTTAAAAAGATTATAAATAATCACCATTAATATTATTAATTTAATATGCTCTGTGACTTAAAGACACGTTACTGCAGTATTTTCTTTTTTTCTAAATCCAGTTCTAACGGGTTACGTCGAGACACGCGGCATGTCTACATATTCACAGCTAACTTTCTCTATAAATACCTAATGACTTCAGCAAAGATCTCAAATTATAACTCTCCGTTTATGAAATAAGAAGTTTGCACGTTATTTTTTACTTTCACTATTGAATCTTAATTTCGCAAATATCATTTCAATTTTATAAGTATCGAAACTTAATATATTGATACGACTGTGATAAATAATGACCGTCAATTCGAAAGGATGTGGAGACGGCGGTGAAAGTGGCGATGGAAGAGCGGCATCCGCATCTCCCCGCGTAGAAGAGCCACCTCCTGTCCCTCCAGCTGCTGCTACTGCCCCACTGCCCGTACCTCCAGACGTAAGCCCTACTGCTGATAGCTGGGAAGCGGAAGCAGATGACGCCCTTTTAACTCCTGAAGACAACAACGAAGCTGAGGAAGAAGAATTAGAACAACAGGTGACAACTCATTATATTATACTATTTAGATAGTTTTTTTTAATAATATTTGTAATGCATGTGCAACCATTAGAAATGGGATAACATAAAACAAATTTTGTGTATAACAAGTTCTATGCATTAATTATGTAAATGTCATTGTAATTTAAACATGTCTATCTAGGCTTGAGTTAGTATATTTTGATAAAAGAATTTAGGCAATGAGATATCTAATTGTGTTTTTTTTTTCTAAGTTGCCATTGTTAGTATGATATTTATTTTTTATCTTACAAGGTAGGAATTATTTGGAGTTGTGGCCTAGTAGACAATATCAAAATTAAGTCCATAACAAAATACATAAAATAGTAACTTGTAATAATTTTCTTCTGGCTGTGGTAAATTTGTAGAAACTATTAAATCTGCATCAATTTAATTTGTTCTTTTCTTTAATTAAGTTATTAATTATATGTTTATATTTATATTGACTCAGGAGGATGGAGAAGCTGCTAAAAAAATACCTAAAAAGAAGCCACCTAGGGTAGAGGACACACGTAGCAAGAAGGAGCATGTTAATGTTGTATTTATTGGTCATGTCGGTGAGTATAAACATTTATCCACATGGAAATGAAAACAATGATAAATGTATTAACAAATCAGAACTAAGCATAATATGGTAAAAGAACATACAATGTACGAATGATGCTTAATAATAACTTCAGTTTTTGTCTATTGATTTATTATAGTGTGTGAATTGTGTGCGCATGTAAGCAGTTATAAATTAATCAGCTTCAGCCAGCGCTAAAAGAGAGAAACAGAGTGTCTTACCACTTGGTTATCTACCAGATAGCTGTATCCTGCACACATCGCAGAGTAGGGAACCAACCCTCTTTCTGCTGAGTTTTTCGAGGCATTGCGTGTTAGTGGCGGAACTCAAGCAGAATTGTAGAACTCACGCAGAGCTTTTTGCCTTAGTGCCAGAAAGAAGAAATGAAAATATGCTTTAACTTTAGGCTTTGGCTCGTGTGGGAATTGAACCCACCACCCTCGCGTTACACTCCTTGTACCCCTGCACTACCCCCTTATAATTATTAATTTCATTTATATTTATTCTTCTTTTATGATTACTTTTCAAGATGCTGGAAAATCAACTATTGGGGGTCAGATTATGTCATTAACTGGTATGGTTGATAAACGAACATTAGAAAAATATGAACGAGAAGCAAGAGAAAAGTCTAGAGAATCTTGGTATTTATCTTGGGCACTTGACACTAACCAAGAAGGTAATTATTTTACCATTGTAATATACATACTTTTGTTTGAATATACTTTTTTTATTGCAAAAATGTTTATTGAGTAACTAAGCTCGTAAAATAATTTTTATCATAACTTAGCAATTCTTTTTCATTACAAAAGTTTATTTTATCAGTAATGGAATATTATAACTTTTACATACAGTATATACAATATGTGTTTATATGTTTTTACTTTTCTTATAATATTTATTATTTAATTTATACAGAAAGAGATAAGGGCAAAACTGTGGAAGTTGGCAGGGCATACTTTGAGACTGATAAAAAGCATTTCACAATTCTTGATGCACCGGGGCACAAAAGTTTTGTGCCAAACATGATTGGTGGCGCCGCACAAGCTGACCTTGCTGTTCTTGTAAGTCTAAATACAAGTGTACTTAACTTTAGCTTTATAATAGATTGTTAAAATTATTTTCATTTTCCCACCTGATAAACAAAACAGCGCAGAGTTCCGCCCCTCAACACGCAATGGCACCAGAAATGCGGCGTAAAGTGGGAAACGATAGTCTTATAGAAACAGGGTGTCTAAACACTAGATTCCTAGGCTTCCTCTGCCTACACTGCTAAAAGCGGGAAACGGCGTTCAATTGCCTAATACTTTAAATTTAAGAAAAGTTAATTAAAAAATATTCATTATTACTGAAAGTTCAGTGAAACTTTAAAGTTAATGTAGATATATTTTTAAGTGATATTGCTGTCGAGGACATCACCTATTGGATGACATTGTCTTTATATTTAATCTCAAAATGTGGTAAAAACTTATTTCATATGAAATTACAGGTGATATCTGCGAGGAAAGGAGAATTCGAAACAGGATTTGACAGAGGGGGGCAAACCCGTGAGCACGCTATGTTGGCAAAAACCGCCGGCGTTAAACATTTAGTAGCTCTTGTGAACAAAATGGATGACCCCACAGTAAACTGGGATGAAAAAAGGTGTGGTATTAATTTGTCAATTTTTCCTATTCTCAGTGACCTTTTGTTTTTATTATATTCATTCTTATCACACGCAGATAGTAGACGTAATTAGTAAGTGTGAATATTATCATCATATTGTTACTCAAATTAGATTTGATGATACTAAATGTTCAAGTTAACCTTGAATTTTTTTTTAATTTAAATTTCTATATAAAACTAAAGTATAGCTTATATTTTATTATAACTAAAACCTATAATTCTTGTGTTACAATAAATAATAATAGTAATTGTTGTAGAAAATAGTATTTATTAAATGTTTATCCACTAATGATTATAAATAATTAATAATTTAATTGAATACTATTTTATTTTTAATTAACAATGTATAATTTACAGATACAATGAATGTCGTGACAAAATTATGCCATATCTCAAGAAGCTGGGCTTCAACACTGCTAAAGATTTGTCATTTTTACCAGTTTCGGGTCAAACCGGTCAAGGTTTATTGGAAAGAGTAAGTAATGTTTATATTATCTATATATTTAAAACTTTTCTTTTACTGAGTTATTGACAGACAAGAAATTACTAAGTGGATGTGAGAGTATGCAAGATAGGAGATCAGAGCAATATGCACTAGTGGTGTGCAATTGTTTTTTATTTATTTCTAAACTTTCGAAATATATGAAAATACAGTAGTATTGCACTGTAGTCTGATATACTTTTGTCCATTTAATAAATTTGTAATGTACAATAAAGATATATTTGTATTATGTGTATATGTGTATTCAATTTCTATAGATGATAAGATTTTAAATATAGCCATCTTCTCTGTCTTGTCAAACAATGTAGTATTGTATTTTATATAAAGTGCCCTAATATATGTGTGTATATTTGGTTGTGAATAATACTGCATAAGGAAAAATGACTAATTTCTGAATTTGTGTTGTGTTCTAATTTTCAAACTATAATACGTTTTAATAATCATATATGTCTGTATTAAGGTAACAGAAGAAATATGCCCCTGGTACCGTGGACCATCATTCATCCAGTTGATTGATGAGCTCCCGTCGCTCAACCGCAAGATGGATGGTCCTTTCATCATGCCAGTTGTTGATAAGTACAAGGACATGGGCACTGTCCTCATGGGGAAGGTGGAAGCTGGCACAACCCGCAAGGGTGCTATACTTTTCCTTATGCCTAATAGGGTAAGTAGGGGTAGGGTATTTTTTTAAAAACATACTATCCTACATTCTATCTATGTGAAAATTTGTGAGGATGTATATTTTTTTCACTTTCACACAACAACTACTAAGCGGATTTAAATGAAACTTTACAATACTATACTTTATACTTTAGAATGATAATTATATAATTGACTTAAAAAAATAACCGTCTTGGTTCATACTAGGTTCCCTCTGCCTACCCTGTTATATGCGGGAAATAGTGTTAAGCTTAAAAAAAATAGTTAAATTGAAATGCTGCATTGTTGTCTTCTGATTCTTTACACTCAATGACTCAAACTTAATTGGAAAGTGGAGTACAGATTATTTTGACTCTTTAAAAGTTTTAATTTTATTTATAAACAACCTATGTTTTAGTTTCAACAATTTATTATACAAATAAATGTATAGTACATTTAATCACTTTAATTGCCAGGTTCAAGTAAATGTAGATCAATTATGGTCTGATGATATAGAAGTAACTTCCATTGGTCCCGGTGAGAATGTCAAAGTTAAACTTAAAGGAATTGAAGAGGAAGATGTGTCCCCAGGTTTTGTTTTATGTGATACTGCTGAGCCGATTACCACTGGACGGGTATGTATTTTTTTTTTGCAAATTAATAATAATATATTCAATTATACTTAGTAGATATTTTTTAAGTAATAACTAATTT
Organism: Heliconius numata; assembly: GCA_016802625.1. Taxonomy (NCBI): domain Eukaryota; kingdom Metazoa; phylum Arthropoda; class Insecta; order Lepidoptera; family Nymphalidae; genus Heliconius; species Heliconius numata. The sequence continues at coordinate 214,613 of JAEBDU010013128.1, forward strand.
GAGTTCATAATTGTTGGGACAATTGAACTGTTTTGATTCATATGTACATATTTTTTTACATATATGAAATGAAAATAAAAACTTCATTTAAATATGTAATTTTATCTTTTATGTATTAGGGATTACTACATACAAATCACAACCTTAAATCTATTACTATTCTTTGCAAAACTTTGAATATAACAATTAAAATATATTATGTATATATTTAATTTCAGGTGTTTGACGCTCAAGTTGTAATCTTGGAGCACAAATCTATAATTTGTGCTGGATACTCTGCTGTGATGCACATACATTGTGCAGCCGAAGAAGTTACTGTTAAGGTGCTTATTCTATATGACTTTTACAATTTTTTTTATTAGCAGAAGGAGTGTTAAGACACTTCACTTGCCACATTACATAATAATTTACTTTTCGGACATATAAATTTTAATGCAAACTATTTTTTGTTTTTTAATTATTTATTAGATTTGTTGATGCTTACACATCATAATATAAATTATGTTTTTATATGACTAGCAGTTTGACAAAATTTGATTAACTATGGCCTTCTATTATCATGAAATAGTATCTTTTGTAATGCTCCACAATATAAAAATATGCCGCTGGCTGTATACTATTCTAAACAAAAGCCATGAAGTTAGTAACCACTAACTAAATGGTCTCAGAGTAGTACTAAAAAGAAATAAAAAAAACAACATATTATGAAGTGACAAGGTTCTATGAGACTGCATGTCTCATAAGAGTGTTGACAAACAGAAGTGGTTGTAATGAACTAAATCCTAGCATTGCTTTTTCTGTGCCGATACCTTAACAATTTATATGTTTACCCATAAAATATATTTTTTTATGTCAATGGAAAGTGTCTATCTATCACACTAAAATTTTTTATTTTAATTTTGTGTTTATTTATTTCTTTTATTTTAACTAGACTATAGTTATTAACTACACGATGTGGACGACGTGACGCAGGGGCATAAGCGTGTGAATGTAATCACGGTTGTGTGGGCCGCTCGGCGGAATAAATTATTGAAATATTATAAGAGATTCCTCAACAGTTTAGATGTAGAATTATTATTTTTATTTCATGTTTTTTATCTGTACCGTATTACGTGTAACAGAGTTACGAATAGATACCAATAACGTTAATACCTAATACTACAAAAATATGGCCAATCTGCCACTTTTCATTGTCAGAAATCTTGCCAGAACGAGAAAAGAGATATCATTCGTTCTATTTTACTGAATTATACCTACAACTCGATTTCGTAAAATTGTTATTGTATGGGTGCGACATTCTTAACAAATGGCGTTTTATTTTACAATAATATCATTATTTATTTTGTTTAAAAAAGTAGCTTTCATTTCTGGCAAAATATCTTATTTTAATTGTATTAAGCTTTTATTTGTAGTTAAAACTGTGCGTCCATTTAAAATGATGAAGACAAAAAACACTGTATATCTAGATTAATAATGTTTAATAAATTCCACAGGCTCTCATCTGTCTAGTAGACAAGAAGACTGGAGAAAAATCCAAAACGCGGCCGCGGTTCGTGAAACAGGACCAGGTGGCCATTATGAGGATAGAGTGTGCGGGTATCATCTGTCTAGAGCCTTTTAAGAAGTTCGCCCAAATGGGTAGATTCACATTAAGAGATGAAAGTAGGTTTGATTGTTTATTTTTAATTTTTTTCGCGTACTAGGTAAGGCAGAGGGAAGCTGAAACACTGCTTAAAGCTGCCGGATTTTCCAGATATTGCATGTGGAGTGGCGGAACTTAACGCCCCAGTTTGGTTACCAGAGCGGGGAAATGAAAATAAATTCCTCAAGTGGAGATGAAACTCACAATCATTTCATTAACAGTTAGATGTACCACTATGCTAAGACGATCCCAATAAAAAAATATACTTAAATGTCTTTATTGTTGCTTAGTCATTGTATATTCAAATTAATTCCTATTACGAAATTAATATTTTAAATGAACCACACATTAAAAATGACACTTTATATTGTTTCAGATAAAACAATTGCAATTGGCAAGGTCCTGAAGGTGATTGAGTAAACATGGCACTACAATTCGTAATTTAGTTAGGATAGGCATTTCCAAACCTGTATCATCAGAGAGTGGATGTATTATGTAATTCAGAATTTTGAGAGATCTATGTGAGAGCTCAAGTGTATTTGCTTTATCGTTGGTGTTTTCGAAAAATAGAAAAGCTAGTCCCTGTGGAACTGTTTGCGGCCACTGCCATCGAGGAACACGTTTGTTTTCATATAATTGCAATTTTTTCGCTTCATTTTAATTCGAAAAACAACACATACGCGAACTATCGCTAGCAACGTTAAATACTGTTTTTGGCGATATTATTATTATTTTTTAATTTAGTAAATAAATATTGATTAGGTGCAGGTATGTAAAGAAATCTTTACTTTTGAGCTCAAATTATGTTTTTTTGTTGTGTATAAATTTGACATATTGGAAGAAACTATTAAGTAATTTAATTCTCAAATATATAATTGATTACGCGGATTTTTGTAATAAATATCATTATGTTGCAATAATATTATTTATGTATAATTATTAGACAACAAATTTATATAAAAATAAGCACTGCATGATCTCATTCAATACAGTGACTTAACAGAAGTTAGGCGTTGCTATCGTTAAGTCGAAAATAAATATGAGAAAATTATCACGTACTTGCGATACCCAAAAGTTTTTTTCTTATAACTCGTCGGTGGTTTATGTCCTTTGTGCTCTTACATCAAAGCGCCCTTCATGTAAAGTTGCGTAAAATTAAAGCAAATGGTTATCTGATAACAGCTGTCCACCTGTAATATACTGCGTGATTTTATTAGTAAATCCGAGCCATGTCATATGCAAATGTTCTAATATGGTGCAAACAGGACCAAATAATAACAATTTTTAAACTAATCCAACAGCAATAAATAACAAATTATTTTGCAGTCTATTGTTAAAAGTTGATTGATATATAAGATATTAAATTTTATTAAAAGCACACAAAAAGGAAAAATAATATTAAAATGTTATTATTAAGCATATATTAAATCTGTTGTTTATTTCGCCGCCGCTTTACATAATCTGATGAAAATGTAGAAAGGTATATAAAAAAAATAAAACGAGCACCAAGTGATACTAAAGCCCTGACTGTGTTGTGTTATATGAATAATATAGAATCAAATTAGGCAATCTCCCATTCAGATTAAAATTTGGAAAATTAAATGAAACATTAGTAATAGTTGCTATAACTTAATAACAAATATTATTGAGCTATAACTTAGACATGTGTAGTATTAGATAATTAAATTATAACTTAATTATACGAAAACATCGAAAAAAAATATGGATATTGCTATTATTTGTTTTTATATTATTCATAAGATAGATGAAGCTCTCATATGCTTAAAGATGATCATTGTACGCAAACTTAATCAGTGACCGTTCCACAGTGCCGGTCCACATGTTTATTTATGATATTTTATGATCATCCAACACCTAGCGTTATTTCAAATCTATATGAATTAAAATTTTCTAACTGGCTCATAATTTAAAGCGAAACTATTTACTTTATTTTCAAATTATTTTGCTATATCTATACTTTAATAAAAAAAAATTACGAAGCCTGATAAGAACTCGTAATCGTTAGGTATGTTTATAACACTGATTATATTACACGCAATATTTTTTAGAATCCTTCAACTTAATAGAAACACCTGGTAAAATCCTTCTGCTCTCCTTTAACTCTTATTGTATATTTGAGATGGAGGGTGTCAAACATAAACCCTATTTATAATTATATAACGTCTGGAGTGTCTATGTGAGAACAACGTACTTACGTAAAGCCATATAATTATTTTATACATATACGAGAAATAACTACTCAATTGTTGTGTAATAAGGTGGAGTATAAAATATCTGCTTATTAATATAATCAGTTTTTATTACAATCGAGGCGGACCTTTTAATATGTTATTATCAATACGGATATTTTGTGTATATTAGTGATCAAAACGTGAGACGGACGCAGCCGCCTACCGCGGGTCACCTGCGCTATACTGTATAGGGTATATATTATTTGTCGACGATGCTTGTAGTGGGGTGTCGTAGTGCCTTCATGTTCCCGCTGGGGGACCGCGTTCGTCCCTCGCGCCTTTGCCGTACGAGTTACGACAGCTCGCCGGCTGTCAGCAACTATATTATTTTGTTTAAAATAAAATAAAATTTTATTATAACACTCGCCTTTTGTTCTTTCACTGGAAGTATCACAAATACTTATGTATTGTAATCAACACAACCATGATAATGGAATCGATTAATATGTTTCTTTTAATTATTTCTACTTTCGTTTCTATAAAGGAACTAGAAAATATTTGTGACTATTAGAGTAGATAAGAAACTTAGGTACAGACATTATCAACATTTAGAAAAACTCAAAATGTGGTCAGATGAATAATATTTTATATTACATTGTATATTTACATGCTTATAAATTGGTTTTTAAATTTTAACTGACTTTGGATGTGATATAACCAAAACTATCCCGTTCAAACTCCCTAATCCTTTCCATGGTATTCCATATGAGGTTTTTAAAAATACATTTTTAAGAAAAAATTTATATTTTTCTGCATTAGTTGTTAAATATTACACAAACATGTATGTACACGTTGACTGCAATTCCTTCAGACTTTTTATCACAAACCAATTTTATTTTAAATACAATAGCAGTCTTATGACTTACATTTAATGAAATTATTACAAACAAGTTTTTGACTTTAAATGGGTGTTACTAGACATCGAAATATTTAGTTACTTACATTAAATACAGTAATTAACGAAATTTATTTGGACTATATGAATATATAAAACTAATAACTAATCTCTGCTATTAAAAACTAAATAAAATTTCCAAAATTTGCCACCTCTGGTGTCTGCATACATTTCAACCCAGAAAAATAGATAAATAACAACCTATATTTGACCAACTGTCATTGCAAAACTTATGAAGATAAATTCAGTAATAACTTAAATCGCTACAGTTATGGGTTTAACTCCCACTGAATTAAATATTGAATATTTTCATTTCTTCAATCTGGTAACAAGGCAAAGAGTGTTGATGAGCCCTGCCACCCCACAAACAGTCCCTCAAGAATTCGGCGGATAGTAGGGAATGGCAATCCCTTAATGGAGAATTGTGTCTAAACACTAGGTTCCCAAGTTCCCTCTGCCTACTCTGCCATCTGTGGGATACTAAAAAAAAAGTGATTGCAGTTTTACCAATCATTAACAGAAACAGTTACTACATGACACACCATATTATACTATTTATAGATAATTTAAAAATCACTAAAGTTGATGCAGGTAATATAATGGTTTGAAATTAGTTCTTGTGAAGACACACAATATATATTAATTTAATCATATACAATTTTATTAAATTGTATTTTATGAAAACAGAATTGGTCTTTTTTTAAAGTTAATAGAATAGTTTAGAATAAAGTAAAATAACAAATCTAAATAATATAAATATGGCAGCTTAGTTTTTATATTATTTAGTTTACATAGAAATATGCTTTTGAATATCTTATATGAACTTCATATTATATTTTCAATAAAGAATTGCAAAATTACACATGTGATGTCTAGTAACAATTTGTTTATGTTAAAAAAATAAATAGTACACAATACAAACAGAAAATAATAAAGAAGGTAATTACTATTAATATTATCATATTAAAATTTATTTATACACTTATTATTAAATATAAAGTTATGAAGAGTAATCAATTTATTACAAAGTCAATCAAGGCATAATTAAGTGCTATTAAATTAAGCTTACTACAGTGAAAGTAAATAACTATAAAATTTGTGGCTGAATTGCTTAAAAATTTGCCAAACAAGCAAGTGTTTTTGAGTACTACTTATTTACAAATTTTGGCTAATTCCATTTCTGGAATGTCAATAGTACATACAACTAGGACTTAAATAATTATATAGTCCCACAATACTTATTTAAATATAAAATAAACAATATTTACATTTGATTGAATTAGAATCTCTCCAGTGAATAACTAATACTCACATGAATCAATTAGACATTGAATAACTACTTAAAAAATGATCCTCACTAAACAATCATATTCAGAATATCAGTCTCAAATTTTAAGTACCTATAGTAGCTTAAAAAATATTTTGGCAAAATAGTAATTTAATCCTCAATTTTTATTTCATTTTTACTAATATTCTGATTCATTTGATCATTTTCATACTCCACAAAATCATCAAATAAACTAGGCCATGCTTCTGTATCGTCATAACTACTCAGATCATCACCTACAAATTCACAAAAGTTAAGAAACATGTACCATGTATCCTTTGGAATTCCCCTAATATGAGGGTTTTTTTCAAGATAAGCTAACCACCTGTCTAATATAGGTGGTTCATTGTTGGTGAAGACTAGACGCCAGAGCAGCACAGCAATATCTGCAGGTAATATCCTCTGGCCTGAAGTTACATCTAAACCAAACTTAAATGTAAATCTGTATAAGTCTTTGAATTGCTCTGAATCTCTTTTCAATTCTTGACTGATATCATTTAGTTTTTGTTGCACACCTTTAAGTGAATCTGTTTTCATGCTTTTTAGACCTTGTACGAACTCCGTTTTAGTAAACCTACACATTTGGCTAGCATTTAGTTTCCATGCAAGTAATAAGACTTTAAAATCATCTGGATTTAATTGTAAATCATTACAAAGATTTTCAATTCCATCTGCAAGTATAGAATCATCTAAATTATCTTTATATAATTCAAACAGTTGAATAATTTTTGATTCAGAAACACGGGATTCGCTAGACCCAATTGATGACATGCTTCTTGGAATAGAAGGTAGCTTCTGATAAAAAGTTTTAGGTGTTTTTGCATTGTTTACATGCACTTTTTGTACTACATCTATAGTACAATTCTCATTAATGGAATTTAGAGCATTTGTATTTGTTATATGACTATTATTTCTATAACAGTGAATATTATTCTCGTTGTTGTGTAATAGTGGTTCCTCTTGAGGATAATTTGAAATCATTACTGTAGGTACTTGATTATTTGAGATGACTTCCATCATCTCTGAAAAAAAAAATTACTCAATATAATTTTTATTAGACATATTTATTTCAAATAATTTCTAACAACTCACCATCTTTCTGTCTTGGAGGTGATGTTGCTATATCAGTATTTGTTTGGTTGTTGAAGCAGCTAAGACAATGGCCCATTTGATAAGATAAAATATTGAAACTTCCAAATCATAAAATGTTTGTGTAATGCACCAACAGCTTTAGTCAATATTTTAGAAAATATACTATGCAACATAATGATCAACTATAAGTTTCCTACTAAGGTTTCTAAATCGTTTCATAAAAACCTGAAATGTATAAAAGTTTGATATTTGTTCATATATATAGTTATATTTTATATGTTCTACATAATATTCGAGTTGATTAAGGCAGTAGGTGATTTTACTTACCATCCTCTCCTCTCTTATAAAAATGAAATTCAAGTACAAATTACAAATATTTGCATAGGAAATTGATTCTTACACATTCTAGATTCTTTTAGAATCCAATATTTTATTATTAACGATAATGTTTATAATTTTGATTTTAATGCATATTTCCTAGATGTTTTTTTCCTAATATCAAATCAAAAACCAAAACAGATTACGAAAGAAGAAATTAATGTCACAATGACAACTAATCTTAAAATCTTATTTTTACTCTATGATTGAGCAACAACAATGTTTTAACCTTTTGCTGCGATAGAAGCTTTTAAGATAGATATCTGAACTTTGATATTTTTCAATTGTTATATAAACATTTAATAAATAAAAAACAGTAATGTAAAACCTTTTTCTTTGAAAATTACTTAAATATGAAATGTTTTAAAGTTTAATTAAAGTTATTTTTATATAATTAATATAAGTTAGTTTTAAAGGTTTTGAATTATATCTTTAATATTCGCGGTTATTACACATTTTAAATTAAACTCTTTCACTGGATTAATCGCCAATCACTGATTACTAAGTGATTAGTCTTTACATTTTTTAAAGATTTTCATATTTAGAAGTTGCGATCATTTATGTTTAAATAATACAATATTTCTTAATTTTCAAGCACATTTTTGATTTTTTTAAAGAGATATCGTTCGCCACGTAACGACACTTGAATCAAAGAAAGCACATTTTCGGTATGGAGAATTGTGAATAACAAGTGGTCTTGATTCTATTTTTACTCAGGCAATGGGATCTAGCAAGTTACACCAACACAAGCTTTCGTTAGCTTCGCTTTTAATTTTGAGCTGCAGCTTAAAATTTTGTGTTAATGTAAGCAACTCTTTAGGTTAAACCAAGATTTATGATGACAGGAGGATCATATTATACAATGTACGCCTTATAATGCGAACGGAATAATGAATACTGAACATGATTTGTTCGGTTTCTGAACAGTATTATATCATTTGTCAGTCGACTGACACTGACAGTTAGCTTGACAGTCATCAGTCATGAGCTTGTGTACCAAGCTAATTCTTTAATAGATTTAGATTGAAAATTGAACCGGTTTAATACATAAAACGGCCGATATTGTGTACGACGTATTGTACTCAATTGGCGCAATAGTTAATGGTTGTAGCAAAGTTAATATTCAATCAACTGATGCGACACGTGTTGAATAATAAAAGAGTATTTTAAGGTCGTTTAGAAGAAATATTATTTAGTGACAAATTTTATATACAAAACGTACATTGTTTATATATAAAACTACGTATTGAGAAAGTTATTGATCCAAATAGACGTTTATCAGAATGTCTTCAGCTTACTATGATTATTATGATGGTAGTAAAATATTCCTGTTTTTGTCCAATAGGCTTGGTCTTCCTATAGATTTGGTAAGTAATAAAAACACTTTAATATGGCTTTGTTTTATTTTTTATATTTAGCGCATTCAATAATATATTTATTATTTATACAATTTTTTAAATTAGCTTTTATTTTAAATTAAGAAAATATTACAACTACTTCTAATGCAATTTTATGCTCTAAGGATACAATTTATTCCATGAAAAGTTTTATGTAAATTTAAGTATAATTTTTTTAAAATTAATTTTTGATTATAAATATTTTAATACTTTTGAAAAAATCTAAATTAGTATTTTTTTCTTATATTGATATAATCTTGTCATCATATATTGAATAAATGTTTTAAACACTTTTATGTTTTTATTATATTATACATATAAGAGCACATTTTCATTTGATTTTTATATATTAGGTTAATTTTTTGATTGCACAACTAGCAGCATTGTGTGTGGCCAGACTTTTTAGAAAACCATTAAAATTAGCTTCACCAGAATTTCGCCATTCATTGTGCCTTATTGTAGGATTGCTAATGGGATATTTCTGCTTTGGCAAGTAAGTTAGCTATTTACTTTTTTTATCTAAGTTAAGCTTGTACTTTTTAAAGTGTGGGTTTTATTTGCTTACATTTACTTTGATTACATACAAAACAAGATTAAATGTCAAGTATGTTTTAATTATTTCAAAAACATGTCTTAAGCCACATCTTAGATATAATCATTGCTTATAATTTTTAATATCTATATATTTCATTTATAATTTTTTTTATATAATTATAATTTTACTATCACATAGTCTAATATTGAAGTTTAGATATCTATCTTAACATAGTCTAATATTAAGTTAATAATGAAGTTACAATTATGGGTACAATTGTTGATTGAACTACAGTGAATGTTTTTTGTTCAGACAAGCTGTGCATTTATCAGTTCTACCAATGATGAGCTATGTTTTGTTAAAGACTGTACCTGAGCATTTAGTAGGAAAGTATGTATTTTAATGCATTATTATTGTTGTTATATATATTTTTTTATACTATATTTATCGAGATATTGTTGTTCAGTGACAGAACTCAACACCATGCTTTGTCTTATTTATCAGGATGGGAAAATAAAAATTATTTATTCCCTGTGTGTGAATAGATCTCACAACTATTGCATTTTCATTCAGATGCATTACCACTATGCCACATCGGCTACAGTTTCTGTGTGCTGATCTCATTACTTTTGATAAAATATATAGAAAGGTAAATAATTAATTAGCAGAAACATGGACCTACCCTGCTATATGTGGGATACAGAATTAAGTTAATGATTGAATTTGGTTTAGTAATTTAAAATCAAAATGATTAAATATTTTTGGGTACAATATTACTGAGTATAAATTGATATAATGCTTATGTTTGTGTTTTAATTTTACTATGAAACATTGAATATATTTTTTTAATTATTTCAGCATAATTTTAGCAGCTTCTATGTTATATTTATCATGTTTGCATTTGCATCGACAAATATATCACACAGCAGATTATACCTTAGATATAACAGGTAACTAAAGTCATATTTATAACATACACTATACATTAATTGAATAATTTCAACTTTCTATCTTCATGCTATATCCCTCAAGTAGCAGGATAGACAGAGTGACACTTAGTATATATTTTCGAAAATTGTACATTGAATGATAGGATTCGACATCCCCTTTGCTTTTTATCAGAGAAAGGAAATTAAAATAATAAAAAGGATATAAATGGAAATTGAAAATATAACCATTGCATTACACAAAGTTTATAGGACTCCATTTTACTGTGTTACAACAATCTCGATAATAATTTAAATTAGAGGAACTATTTTACACAATGGAGGCAATGATCATAAAGGAATATGAAGTATAATTAAGTTAATTGTTATTTCTTAGCAAATATAGCCTGTTGAAAAGAAGCCATTTGGTTTACATATGAAAAGGCTAAATTCCAGTCAACATCTGTGTATTTTAAAAAATGGATATTCTTTGTTTTTATTTGAATAATACCTCTGTTTACATATTTCACCAGTCATCATTGCGTATTACATTAGGTGTTTTTGAAATTTAATATTTTCGTATTATATATGATTTTTTATCTTTTAATTTTCTTTGAATATGGATGATGATTTATTAATAACAATTAAATATTCAGCTTCTGGAATTAATACTTTATATATTTTGGTAGTGTTAACAATTTAAAGGATTAAAGTTTCTATTTACATATTATATTTTTTTAATAACTGTATTTATATTTTTTATCAAATAAATAAATTTGACAATAGGCGGTCTTCATTGGATTATTAGTCACAGGTTTAAGGCTGGGTACAGTACGACCAACCAATCGTGGCCGTCCTGAAGTTAGGTTTTCTGAACTTTTGCGCATTGTTTACTCGGGAAGAAAATAATCAAATGTAAGAAAAAACCTTTAATATAATCTGCGCAGCCATCTACAGCTAACTTCAAGGCGGCCACGACTGATTGACAGTACTGTACTTATGTTACTGTTAGTCACACCACCTACGCTGTATTGTAATAGTCTATTAGTAATTCATTTCATTTTGATGATGCAATCGCTAATTATTGCAAGTTAATACTATTGTTTGTTTTGTTTTGTGTGCAGTAGTTCAGCTCACATTGTATTTTTCCAGTCTTTTCCTTTGTACAATGTAATACAATTATATTTTCAGGCCAAACAAAATTATAATATAAGACCAGTCATAGCGCAGGGGCACAAACGTGTGACTGTAAACGCAACAGGTTGTGGGTTCGATTCCAACTCGAAGAAATAAAATATTTAATATTTTCATTTCTTCGTTGTGGTGTCGAGATGCCTCCAGAATTTGGCGGAAAATAAGGGGCGGAGTATATTAAAATTTGCCTTCTACTTGCCCTGCTACATATAGAACACAACGAGAAGCTGAAAAAAAAAATAGACGTATAAATAATAATAACGGTAAAGCGCGGCGTTGAGTTCCGCCACTCCACACGCAATGCCTCCAGAATTCGGCGGAAAGAGGGGAACGGAGTGTCTTTACAGTAGGTTACTGTTTAGGTACTGCCTATCCTGTCGTGTGCGGAATACAACTCTGATTTGAATAACAATTAATAATATAAATATATTTCATTTTATAAACATTTAATTTTTTTACAGGACCGTTAATGGTGATAACGCAAAGGGTTACATCATTAGCGTATACAATACAAGATAATTTAACGAAAAAGGAAATAAATTCGAATTCTGTAGAGTCTCAAGATAAAAGGTTGAACATTGAAAAAATACCGTCGCCTCTCGAATATTTCGCATACACTTTAGCCTTCCAAACGTTGATGTGTGGACCAGTTGTGTTCTATTCAGATTACATCAGTTTCATTGAAGGCGATCGAGTAAACAAAGTGAGCGGATGTCATTTTTTTAATATTTTTTTATTTGTAGTTACTGTGTTCTATTTTTTTTATATGTAAAAGAATAAAATATAATCAGTCGTCACATGTTCTCATTTATTATAAATTTTATAAAATAGTAAAAATATGGCTATGGGTTTTTGTTATATTGAGTGGGAATTGCAACTCAGAGAGTGAATGATTTTCATTTTCGCATCTTCCGGCACTCCACACGGAATATCTTTAAAATTGGGCTGAAAGTTAATAATCTCTTACATAGAAACAAAATGCAAGAATTAGTATTTTTTACAAAGTTTTGTACAAAAGGAAATGTAAAAAAACTTAATTTTCCTCTTTTAGCTCTTATAATGTTACAAACATCATAGAAAAATTGAATTTTTAACATCAATCATTAATTTAGTATAATAATTCATTATGTTTAGGAAGTATACAAAAAATGTGGTGAAAAAGAGCCATCCCCTAGATGGGCCGTATTATATAAAGTGGCAGGCTCAGTGACTGCGGCTGTGCTGTACTTATCGCTTGCAGAGCGCTACCCATTAACCTTATTGGAAGGTAAGTCTAAGAATTTTATTTTAAACTAGCGGCCCGCTCGCGGTTTCACCCGCGTGAACTATGTTATTATTCATTTCTGTCTCCATGACTACGTCCTAGTGACGTCTATGCAAAATTTGAGACTCCTAGCATTTGTAGTAACGAAGTTTCATACAAACTTTCGACCCCAAAACAACCGCTTAGAAATCGAATATTGCAAATTCCCGTCTTAGCGAGCACCTACGTCCTATAAGTAACTCCTATGCTAAATTTGAGATTACACTTTGCACTTGTAGTTTCTGAGATTTCGTGATGAGTGAGTGACCTTTCGATTTTATATATATAGATTAAACTCTTTAATCAGATTAATCGCATGTATTTAATATTAGCCTCAATATCTAAATAAAATTTTACAAATTGTTATAATAAAGTCAAACACCTTATTATCGGGCGATGACTGTAGAAAATTTTAGTTACGTCGTCCCTAACCACTGCTTTGTTTATAAACAAACAAATAAATAAATGAACCTTTTAGGTCATTGGCCTTTACACTCCATTAAATATCTATTTATTATTAATTAAATATATAGCGGTTATATAAATAAATAGTAAATAGCGGACCACTAAAAATGTTTTTCATTACGCATTATAAGATTGTAAGTAGGATATAAAGTTTTGCTACACATTTTTAAATTATAACAACCTCTCTCTCAAGGTCTTAAAGGCGACGGCTGTGAGTTCGCTTCCCGATTTTTGATAGAGAGTGAAGAATGACATACTTAACTCTAAATACCTAGCCTTCTTTTTTCATGATACAACGTGAAGTTTAAGAAAAATCTAAACTATATTTTTTTATGATTATACATAGACTTACAAGATCCTACGTCTGAAGTTTCTCGGTCGTGGTCGGCGATATATCTACTGTGGTACGCGTACCTGTCGACTCTCGTGGTGAGATGCAAGTACTACCACGCCTGGTTGCTATCGGAGGCGATATGCAATAACTCAGGAATGGGCTTCAACGGTTACGACAACAATGGCGCCCCGAAATGGGACAAAATGTCGAATGTTGATGTTTTTGGATTTGAGGTGAGCGGTGGAAATGTTTTTTTAACCATGTTAAGAGACTCCATCCCCAGTTTTCACTGAATTTTGGAGGCATTGTTTGTTGAGTGGGCGAACTCAACGCCGCGCTTTGCCTTGGTCCTAGAGCAAGGAAATGAAAACGATAAATAAATATATACGTGCGTAAATAAGTATATTAGACGTGATATTTATTATTGGTTCAATGATATCATTGGTTTGGGCACGTCGAAAGGATGAGTGGTGATAGAATGGCAAAAAAGATTTATGATGGAAAAGTGAGCGTTAAGAGAAGTAGGAGGAGACTTCGGTTGACTTTCGACAACACAGTGTCAAATAAAGTGGAAGAAGGTCTCGTAAAAAGTATGAGGACCCCCTGGAGGGCGTGTATGAAGAGGTGGACGAGGCGAAAGGTAGACAGCTTAGCGCTTGACGCTCCGTTCTCTCTGGTTACCCCGCTAGGGATACAGCGTAAGCTAAGTATATAATTTTCTGAAAAGGGAATCGAATCCACAACATCACGCCCCCACCTGCTCCCCCCTTTTTTCCTACGCTCATGATGACATATATTATATTGTGCAGCTAGCGCAGAACTTCCGCGCGGCGGTGTCGAGCTGGAACCGCAACACGAACGCGTGGCTGCGCGCGGTCGCGTACGAGCGCGGCGCGGCGTTGCGCACGGCACGCGTTTACGCGTTGTCGGCGCTGTGGCACGGGTTCCACCCCGGGTACTACCTCACCTTCTTTGCGGGTGGACTGTTTACTGTTGCTGCTAAGAAGGTGGGGGTTTTATTTATTTTTTGTTTTTAGCAACTTACTTTTTTTACCGGGTAAGAACACACCATTTGCCGTCGAATTCTAGAGGCATTGCGTATAAAGTGGCGGAACTCAACGACGCTTCTGATCTAGAATTCCTTCCGAAATTGGCGGAAGGTGGGGAACGAAAGTGTCTTAATCAGACCGAAGTATCTTAACAATAACTTCCCTTTAAATATTACATTCTAATATAACGTAAAGCTAAAATAATATTACTATATTACATGTAAATTATTATGTTGTTTGTTTAGTCTTTCATAAGAATAATATTATTTTACTAAATATTATATATAACTTATACCTATACTTGATGAGTCCAATGTAATGGCCGCTGTAAACGTCCTTGGACTGCGTACTTCTGCCCTCCCTACTTGCCTACTTATATTATTAACAAAGTATACAAATATTAAAATGTTTAATAACGATTCCCACCCCGGGGAAAAAAATATTGTTTTTTAATATATTTCTTCGATTCTGACACCAAAAAAAAGAGCGTCGTTAAGTTCCGTCACTCAACACGTAATGCCTCAAAAATTTAGCGAAAAGTGGGGAACAGAGAATCTTATCACTTAATTCCCTGCTATATGAGGGATACAGCGTGAACCTAAAAAAACAACTTAATAATTCATTTATAACACAGGTGCGAGCATTTGCCCGTCCAATGTTCTTGGACAGCAAACCGAAAAAGATATTATACGACGCGCTAACATTCGTGACGACGCGAGTGGCCATGACCTACGCCACGGTGCCCTTCGTGCTGTTGAACCTGTCGCCGAGCCTCGTGTTCTACGGGTATGTCGAATTATAAATATAACTTGCTAGTGAAAGAAGACTTCGCCCGCATAAATTTATTTGTTATGTTGTAGACAAATTATAAGAAAAATTTGCATAAGTTGTATCCTTTAATTGTTTAAATGAAACTTAATGTTTCATCTAAAACTATTCAGACGTTTTTATGTGGAAGTAATACAAACATTCATTTCACACACAAATTTCACATTTATAAAATGATGAATTAGATTAATATAGTAAGAGGATACTAGTGAATGCGCAAGTGAAGCGTCAATTTATCCTCTTTTACTTGACATGACGAGAAGTGTCTTAACACTAGGCTCCCTACCTACCCAGCTGGTCATACTAATACTATAAATGTGACAATGTATGTAGAAATTTTGTATATAGTATTATTGACTGTAATATATATATCAATATTTTTATTTTGTATTTCAGAAAGTTGTATTACTCATTGCATTTCATTGCACTGGGTACATTATTATTGCCGGCGAAGTCAAAACCGTACGTGAATCCACAAAAACAAGAAATATCAGTGTCATCGAAGTATTCTAAAGAAATTTCTAGAACGAGTAATGGTGATGCCAACGGAAAACTTAAAGCATCCTAAAGTACACATCTACATAAGTACACAAGTTAAAG
Source organism: Heliconius numata (assembly GCA_016802625.1). Classification (NCBI taxonomy): domain Eukaryota; kingdom Metazoa; phylum Arthropoda; class Insecta; order Lepidoptera; family Nymphalidae; genus Heliconius; species Heliconius numata. Next base: position 230,830 of record JAEBDU010013128.1, read on the forward strand.
ATAATATTTTATTAATTATATATTTTATATAAATTATTTATATACAATAGAACAAAACTATTAATATACAATTTTTATGCATGGTAGCACAATTTAAAAACAAAATAATACAATATTTACAACTACGTTATAGATTGTTTTTATATGGTTATTATAATATACGACTTTGTCAATTATCTTAATTAGCCGTTCACTACTACTTGCTTAATAAGTTAAATTTATAAATAAATAGGCCGACGTAAACGCAACAGTTGTAGGTTCGCTTCCCACTTATGACAAATCTGGCAGCTCAAAAAATCGGGATGAAAATGGGAAACGACGTTTCTCAACACTGGGTTCCCTCTGGTGCATAAATTTTGTTTTTTAAATTGTACATGATTATCAAATAACTGCAATTGAAAAATATTACTATTGTAAAGATCATAGTTTTGTTCAGGTATTTAACAAAATGACAAAAATATGTGACTTACCCATGTTCCCTTATGGCTAGTAATGAAAATTAATTTATGAATTAGTATTTTTATTTAATTCTTTAACAACATGGGTTGGTGTTATATCTCTATTATTACCTTATAATGTTAAAGTTGAAATAAAATGCTGTTTATTATTATGAACAAAATTTTTTATGGAATTTCTTAGATATGGACTAACCAGGTCTTTAAAAGTTGGTAGGATTGGGTTAGATATCCAATATATACTCTACCCTACAGCGGAATATACTATATAGTTCAGGTTAGCCTTTAGTTAGCTACTTTGTTAATTGGATGTCTAATTAAAGTAAAATAAAAAAATTAACAATTTTTTTATTAACAATTAAAATAATTGTTAATAAAAACTAAAGCTGAATAAAACTCTAACCGGAGTAATCGCGTATATTTAGTATTATTCATATTTTGAGGCCGTCGTGGCGCAGAGGCACAAAGGTGCGACTGTAACGCGACGGTTGTGGGTTCGATCTCCATTCTCGAGAATGAATTATTATTTATTCATATTTTAATTTTTTCGCCCTGGTACCAAAGCAAAAGCACGCGTTAAGTTCTGTCCCTCAAATATCGTAAGTGGGGAACGAAGTGTCTTAACACTAGGATCCTGCTATATGCGAGATACAGCGTGAAGCTGACTTTAATTGATTTATGGAAACCCTAAAGTACTACATATACGATATACGGATTATCCGGTTAAAGAATTTAATTTAAAATGAATAATAATCGCAAAAATCTAAGATCTTATTACTATAGCCATTAGTTTGGTCACTTCTGCCACAATGGCTATAATTATAAATTATAAAACAGCTACTTACTATTCAATATTAATGTTATTTAACGATAGTTAAAAAAATATAATTTATGTTTAATTAATTAACTGTACTAAAAGTTTTGTATATAAAAATACAACTGAAAAAGTGTCTGGAAGCTATACATTATTACATTATTTTTATTTGTTAATTTATAATCTAATTTGAGTCATTTATTGAAGCAGGTTCCGGCATCCTAGGTTCTATCGTACGAAATCTGACAACGTGCTGACATTATTTTAAAATAAAATGTATATTACATAGAGTATGAAAACCCTGTTGAAAACTGTGTATTTTCTGAGGTACACGGGCACTTGCAGAATACGTATTTTAAATATCAGGATAAGGACGCCAGTCGTGACGCAGGGTATGACTATAAAAACGCAACTAGTAGTGGGTTTTATCCCTATTAGAGGAAATGAAGGAAGGAAGGAAATATTTAATATATTCATTTCTTCGCTCTGGTGTCGAGACTCAACACGCAATGCGTTCAATGCTTTTCATGCATGCAAACACGTTAACACTGCACCGCTACCTCGCGTGCACGCCCACAACACAAGCCCTGTTCGCATTTTGCTAGTATTTTAGTATAGCAACAAGTAATTTAGTAACTTACACACTCACTGGTGTTCCAAAAATCTTTGGCACTTTACTTGACTATACAAGTATACAAGTCCGCGGTGTTTTGCAAGATGAACACCCTATAACGCAATAAATTAAATTTTATTAAACCAATGTTAATTCCGGCTATTTTAGAAAATTGTGAAAATTGAATATTATTCGAAAACAAATTTTAAAGTAGCATCTCAAGCGAAACAACTTATTTGCGGTAAGGTAACTGTATGAACTAGGCTATATGCAGCATGTAGAATATTGAACGTGCACAATATTCAATATGTTATATGACTCATACCTGTGTTCACAAACTTCATTATCTATTGGGCTATACCTCTATAGTATTTTAAGGATGTGCAATCTCTCAGAATTATTCGAATATTTTAAATATCAACAGTTTTGTTGTTATAAGCGTAAATCAAAATTAAATTTAAAAAAAAATTAAACAAAGTATTATTTATCTTCAGCTATATAGAATAACAGTGTGTAATGAAAATATATATATTTTTTAACTTAATATTTTATTTGCAGGCAAACAATACTTTATAATATATAAAGGACTGTTTATTAGTTGATAATTTAATAAATTGCAATTACTTTATAAAGATGACTTATGCAGGTTATTAACTTATACAAATCTTTAATAGAAATAGATATCTGAGGCTAAATTTACAGGCCAAAATACTTGTACTTTTGCCTTTGCATATATTCTATATATGTAATAATTAAATATTCTATACATGCAATAATTCACAATATATATAAAGCTCCATAACATCCTTTATGGAGCTATGTTACCATAAACGAAACTATCTGTATTGGTCACTAAATCTAATATAAAAGTTTCAGAGAATGTCGAATATGGGTGGAGACTACACAAGGTGTATTCTAGAAACATTCTGCAGACTATATATATATGTTATCCAAAGTAACAGATACTCAGATTTTCATTACTATTACTCAGGTCTATAACCAAAATTAATATAATATCCTTATATTCATATATTTCAAAAAAATAATATACACTTAAAGACTATATGTACATTAAAAACTATTTTTTTCAGGAAATTTAACTAAATTTTTCTCATTTATCTTCCATATACAGTCAGCTATCAGTTAGAATTTTATTATATGTATAGATATTGTGGTTGAAATAAAGAATTATTATTTATTTCTTTATATATCTGCTATGTTACATCCCAAACATCCTTGATATATACCAGTATTACCATAGTACAATTATCCATATACCTGAAATGTTACCAAACCTTGTAACAATATTTATATTTATTGTTTATTGTTGTTGTATCTGTTACAATTGTAAGAATGAACTTTAATTTTGTTGTTTTTAATTAATAAATGAATATTTTTTGTTAGTTAAGATTATTTGTATTTTTTTAAGTATTAACTTGATTTTTTTATTACTAATATCATATTTTAAGTTTTTTTTATAATAAATAAATTTAAATTTAAGTTAGTATATAATAGGAGGAATAATTACAAGTTATTATTATAAAATAATATAGTATTTAGCATAAATTTAAAAAATATTATTTATTTCGATAAGACTTTTGAAGTGACAAAACATTTTTTTTATAATTTTAAAAAAATATATATTTACAAAAAAATGTTCACAAAATGCTATTTTACAATTTATGTAACTTACATTCATTGATTGTTATATTATAATTGTATTAATAAATGTTTATTTTAATTACTCTTAATATAATTTCCGTGTTATGTTCCTATTCTTTATTCTTCCTAAGTACCAGGAAAGCTTCTCTCACAAAACACAGTGCACCAGATACATCATTGGTTTGTAATAATGTCTTTTGAAGTTCTTTGAACTGTTCCAGTTTTGGATGTGTATTTTGTACTAAAATAATAGAAATAAATTATATACATGCAACAGAATTAAAAAATATTGTTAATTTTTTTCTGATTTTGCTCAACTTGCATCTGCTAAAACAAGTTGTACTGGCAAACATTACGGGCTATGAGTTGTTGGCCCTGAAGTTATTTTCTGAAATATAGCACATTAAATGTTTGGGAGAAAATTAATAAAAAAACTTCAAATCAAATCTGCAACAATCTACAGCTAACTTTAAAGTGTGGTGGACTGGTATTGTATCAATAAAACATTTTTTTTTTTTTTTATGTACATAAAGAAATTTGATTGAGGGATACCAAGTGACTAAACAATGGTTAAAGGTATAAATTATATCATCAGCTTAGAGTGTAACAGTCTTTTAGGCAGATTCTCAGAAGAGACAATTTTTTTTTAATACTATAATTATACAGAACTAGCGGCCCGCACGCGGCTACGACTGCGTGAACTATGTTATTATTAATTTCTGTCTCCATGAGTACCTATGTGATGTCCATGCAAAATTTGAGACTCCTAGCATTTGTAGTAACGAAGTTTCATACAAACTTTCAACATACAAATACAAATATTTCTTATATAACTTTCAACATACAAATATTGCAAATTCCTGTCTTAGCGAGCACCTACATCCTATAAATAACTACTATGCAAAATTTGAGATTCCTAGCACTTGTAGTTTCTGAGATTTCGTGATGAGTGAGTGACCCTTCGATTTTATATATATAGAAGATATCAGATTTTTACAATTTCGAAAACCGATTTTTATTCTCTACTATCTATATATATATAAAAGGACATGTTCCGACTGACTGAGGTAAGATGCATGCACAGCCGTAACCGCTGAGGGTAAAAATGTGAAATTTGATTGTTGTTTTTGTTAATGTTTATTTTCGTAATCTGGACATCCACTAAGAAGGGATTTGGAAAAATTTTAACCCTAAAGGGATGGAATAGGGGTTGAAAGCTTGTATAGGTTTTTTTTAAAATTGGCACCGATTTTTATAGAATTTGAAATTTAGACTTAAAAATATTTCTTTGAACACATGTTTCATGGTTTATTAGAATTCATCCCTAAGGGTGTAAATAAGCAAACGAAGCGGCGCGCGTCTGCTTGTATGTAATAAAATAACAGCTAATTTATTTTTTCTACACTTTTAAATGGTATAAACATATAAGAGTTAAAAATAACAAAGACTGATTATTAAACTTTCACTTAAGCACTGAGTTTAACTACAAGAAAATTTAACATAAACATATACTTACACTCATATTGACCCTTGTATGTATGTCGCAATAACCTTACAGAATAATTTTCATTATCCTTTTTGTATTCAGTAAAGAATTGAACAAATATAACTTGTGTGTCATTACATCTTTTTTCTATACAATAATATATTTGTAGATGTTTTTTGTAATATTTTTTGGCCATTAAAAATGCTTCATGTGTTTCTTTAATTTCTTGCGTTAGAAGCTTATGATCTATAATCAAGAACATAAATAATTAAGTCCTTTACAAATATTATACAATAATATAATAGAGCCTTTATTTACAATAAAAATAAATACAATAAAAAGGAATGCAAAAAAAGAGGAAACATAAATAATAAATAAGCCTGTGAGTCTCAACATTAATAATTCTATAGTCTTACCGTGTTTATAATTTTCATAACTTGCTTTTCGATTTGCTACTTCCTTCAGTTTACACTCAATCTCGTCTTTTAAATTTTGATTACCTTCAGAAAGCAATTTGAGCTCTTCTTTATAAGTTTGCGCCGAATTCACTTGATAATTTATATTTCCAAGTAAAAAGCAATCTTTAAGCATGTTTAGTAAAGTATTGCATAATGCGTTGTGCTCAGATTCAAAACTAGCAAAATATTCTGCCTCAATTTCATCAATATCAAATAGGTAAGACCAGCTTTCTTCGGGGACACCCATCTTACATATTGCAATTAAAAGCAAGCTAAATTATAAGATCTATCTATTAAAATTTTAAAACACAAATTAGATAGATCGACTTATTATTTGTTATGAGCGTAACGAACAACAATTTGAATTTTCAAACAGCTATATGTCAGCATTGACCACAGATTACAAAACATAGTTAAAAAGTTTTATATCTCGTACTGATAAAGAACGAATGTCGAATAGATATCAATACAACCCGGTGATGAGACATAAAACGCTGGTTTTCAAATATCCTGATATTTTTATATTAAACAGTACTGCGCCGTAAATTGAAGCCTACATAACGAGAGTAGCGGTAAATTTTCCTATTTGTAGCTAGTTGCGTACTTCCTCCTCCGAAGCGCCACCGTACTTCTATTATAAAGCATTACAAAATTTAAAAAAAGAACATATTTTTGAGTTCTGTTACATTCTATCTTCCATGTACAGATACCGATCTGTTACCATTTTTTTATTGAGCTAAGCGAGCGGAGCGCTCTGCTGGAGACTTTTACGCCCTTTTTCAATAATAGGCTCCTAAAAGGTTTGACCGTTGGAGATGAAAATTTGCAAACATATAGATATGACCACGTAGATGCTTTTAGGCGAAAAAAAATCTAAAAATTCAATGGACTTGAGGAATAATTAAGTGACAAATTTCGTTAGGGTTACATGTAAAAAAAGTTTTGTCTCCTCTAGGTAACGCTAGGCGCTTGCTATAGATACCGATCAGCGAATTAATGTAACTATAAGTAATTGAGTTTAGAAAACAATTGATGCTCGCTTCGCTCAACATGTGAACACTACCGAGATTTTGCGAACGCAGCGAGTCAAAATTGAGGTCCGGTTCGCGCCCCTAGTAAATATAGATTTTATTATGCTCATGCCAAATGATGTTGAAAAATAAGAGTGTGAAATGTTGTAATTTCTTATAGAATGTGATTGGATTTACTTTGAATGTATTTGCTAAGAAAATAACTACAGCAATAGAGGATGATTTTTAAGGAAAACATTGAATAGATTTAATGAATAGCCTAAGAACAGCCTAGTATACTAAGAATGGGGAGAACTGAACTCGGTGAAATTAACATTAAAAAAAAAAATAACATAAAAAATTAAAAATTACATATAGAAATTGTAAGTAGTTCAGTGGGATTCTTCTATGATAACAGTAATATAAACTAAAAATACAAAAATGAAAACGATGTTGCGTTTATGTTAAGTCAATTGATAATTAATTCTCATACATGCAGTGTAACTTATAGTCTGCGCCCGCTTGAATTTTGCAAACATTTATTTAAATGTATTTAAGAAAAACCGACCTAACTAAATACTTTAAATTGACATAACTTTTTTATTTATGAACCGATTGTAATAAAATAAACCACAACCACGATCACATCTAAATCGGTTAAGCCAATTCTGAGATTAGCGAAAATAAATGCAAGTGACAAACAGACAAAAATTGTTTTGGGTTCTATTACGTTAATCATTCCTAATAACATTTTTTTTAAATATCTTCCAAGTACAGACACCGACCTTCTTACGATTTTATTATAAGTATAGATTACGCTTTTAATCAATAACGATAAATATGATTAGATAACGAACATAGGAATAATTCTGTATTTACGTAGTGTCTTTCTGGAAGTTTCTTAGCTTTGTCTATGGTAGGGACTTTACCGAATTTATTTCGACTACAACAAATAATATGTATATGATAAAAAAAATAAGGCATTTGTATAAATAAGAGGTACCCCTAGTAATATTACTTATTCTACTTCCAATACCGTGAGATAACATTTATAGTTAAATTTCTTTGTGTTGCAAAGTGCGTATTGTTTTTCATTTCAAAATGTCGAAATACGCTATAGATTGTGAAATGGTCGGCAGCGGCAATAGAAGTTTGCTAGCGCGTGTCTCTATTGTTAATCAACATGGGAACGTTGTCATGGATAAATTTGTAAAACCAACTGCTGTTATCACAGATTACAGGGACTTTGTAAGTGGGATTAGAAAGAGAGATTTGGACAATGGCTACGATTTTTATTCAGTGAGAAACGAAGTGGCAAATTTATTGAATGGAAGCATTTTGATCGGTCATTCCTTGAAATTTGACCTAGAAGCACTGAATTTATCACATCCAGAAAGAAATCAGCGTGATCTGGCGAAATTCCCGCCATTAGTGAGTATTACTGATTCATTTATCTGAGATAATGATTCTATCGCCATATATCTCTTTGGAATCATTTGTGATTGTGAGTTTCTGCAACACCTAACGCATTATACCGAATTGAAATTATCTTTTATAGTCTAGATTTTTCAACTTTATCAATATTCTACATGCTTCTGCATAAAGATTAAAATAGTCTTATTCTGAAGTGAAAGAATTTAAAACAGGATTATGGAAAATAAATAGTTAAAATTATATCCTCTATAATTTCTGTAAATATGTTACTGGCAAGCGTCAGTGTCAACCTTCAGTATGAGCGGTTACCAAAAGGCGGACCTTCAATTTCTGCTACGTTCAATTTTTAATAGGTTTTTGAAAAATAAACTATTGAAAATAGAAGAATAGTACATTTTTGATATAAAAAAGTTAAAACTATAATTAAAATGTTATAGATGTGATATTTTTATTTAGTTTAATAGCCAAGAATATAATATATGGAAATTAAGCACATGTAATGTATTGAACAATAACGTTTTTACAGATGAAAAATGGTATGCCCGTTGCGCTGCAAACTCTCGCTCGAGTACATCTAGGAAAAGTAATCCAGACTGGCGAACATGATTCTGTAGAAGATGCGAGGGCGTGCATGGAATTGTATAAAAAATTCGCATCTGAATGGGAGAGAAACTATTAATAAGCAAATATAAATTTAGGATCAGTGTTAATTATTTTTGTATTGTTAAAGTTAAATGTATGTGTCTAGCAAACATCTGATGTTGCCAATATAAAAGGTTATGTTCACTTAATATATTAAACAATAAAACACAACTTATAAAAGAAAAATGATTTTTTTATTTAGTATTAGTAACATAACGGTTCTTTCATAATAATTGTTCCTCCTGTAATTAAAAGTTTCTTGTTATGTTCATAGTCATTCTATTTTACCATTTTATTACATAATACCAAGGAACATATACTAGAAGAAGCGTAACTTCCATACAAAAAATTTTGCCAATAGCTTTACACGCTTATACTACTAGCGCCGCATTTTATAGCACCAAACTTTTTCGGAAAAGCGGGAATATTCAAATTCAAAAGCATAATTACTAGTACGCAGTATTGGGGTAATTTTAATTGCAATTAACAATTAAATATTAATAATAAAACATTTGTCTGTACGTAAATCAAAATTACCAATTAATTTTGATTGATCATAATAAACAATCAATTGTGATTTCCGTACAAACAAAATATGTTAAATTGTTAATATTTAATTGTCAATTACAATTAAAATTACCCCAATACTGTAATAAAAATTTATCTATTGTTAAATTATAATGATACTGGTAAGTATATTATTAAAAGAACATAAATATGTAAAAATGTTTTATTTTATATCAAACATTAATTACAAATGGCTGTTTCACATTTCTAATGATTTATTATACACTGAACTGGGAATTCTTCTCGAGGGGTCCTTCAGTAGCGGCCTGCAAGTTTATATATAGTTGTATAAAGGGACAATAAGCCGTAATAACCACAGTAATGATTTGGTTAAGTTAATACAAGTTTGCTTAATGAAATCGATTTTTTAAAATAAACTTATAATTTATTCCTTTTCTAAACAAATAAAATCTACACATGTTTTAAAAATACTCACAGGAGAGAATGTGGAGTTATTGCAACAAGACATCCAACTCTTCTGGTGCTATTGTTTCTGCTGGGTTGTCGATCATAGGGGACTTTTCCGCGCCATTGAGGACATCAGCGTGCAGAGCAGAGTGATTTGGTGTTATGTAAAAAAGATACAAATTTAATTAAACATTGAAATATATTATCAACTAACACAACATATTTGAAATTTAGGTTATTAAACATCCAATTTAAAAATAGTCTAAATACTTACTTAACAGTCTAATAACTTAACTGCAGGAAATGCCGTTTCCGCTCTGAAGTTTCCTGCAGCTTCTTCTTGTTCAGATTCTGAAGTGTCCTCTCCCTGGGGTGGTGTCATCTATATCCATTTCTTCTTAACCTATTATGGATTAAATACCAAGTTAATAGAATAATTATGTGTGTTGGTTTACGGTAAAGTTTAAAATAATTTGTTTTTTGATTACCTTGCTCTGGAACAGGCTGTTCTTCGGTTTTTTTGATCTCTCGAAGGGGAGTAGCTTTAGCTCCGCCCTACGAATTTAGATTTTTTTATTGTATTTAGTAAAAAGCAAATAAATTTAAAATTGAATATTAACACACATGCATACTTTTTATTTGTTTCTGAAAATTTTTAATTTCCTAACTAAAACTTTCTGTTTGTCATCTTTAATCATTTCTCTATTTTTTAAAGTTATATATCTGTTTAAACATATATGAAATGTACAGTTTTTTATATGCTCTATATTTGTATTTAAATGATCTCTACAATTATAGAGAAAATCAAAGTTAAATTGATTAAGAGATAGTAACATGTTCTTTTTTAGATGTGGTTTCCATGCTGATACATTTAAATATTTATTTATAATTGTAGCTAAAGCTTGAACACTTATTACAAAATTTTCGTTGACATAATTTAAAGAGGTTGAGGTGTTAAGGTTAGTTTCATATTCTTTAAGGCCTGTAAATATATGAATGGCATTTTCAGAAACTGTAAGCAAAGCATTTTTACAATGTACACAGTTCTTATTCTTTAGTTTTTTAAAAATGAAGCCACAAACATATGCACAAGCTTGAGACTCTGGTGTCACCTTCTCTACTTCGTCAACTGCTCCAGCTGCCACCTTTCCAAAATCAATGTCATACTCAATGTCAGTCATATCATCAAATTTTTCTATGATAGATTCTTCTTCTGTAAGAAAACTAATTAAATTGTCAGCAATTTGAGCAGTATCATTTTCGCAATTTGTCTTTTGTCCTGAATGTCGCAAGTTGCTGACAATAGCCGTTTTTATCCCTGCAATAAATTGTTGTATCGTCGGATTTGTATTTGACCCACAGTTATACCTGACGCATCCAAAGAAATTTTCTAAGGGATCTTGATTTAAACGACGGGTGGAAAGCTTATTAACATTATTTTTTTTAAGATTATCATACAGTTTTTCAATTGCGTTAAGTGTGTGTATCCAGCCTTCTTGGGAAGGAGGCATGGTACGATTGTTAAGAAATTTCATTGAAGAAATAAATTTCCTCATTTCAAAAAATAAAGCTAAATGAAGGCTTGTTTTGGTCATAATAGTTGAATATTTTTTTCCTCGTCGCAAGCCCGGGGTGTCAGCATTAACACTATCAAATAAATTATCAAAATTTTTTAATAATGTTGCTGTAGCGTGAGCTTCAGAGGGAAGCTCATCTGCAATAAAAAAAATCATATTAAAATTAGTATTGCTGCGTGTTATATAATAATATTCGTTATTGCATTTAACATAACATTTACACAACAGAAACATACACATAAATAAATACATACAATTAAACATAAATATTACATATATATATCTATGCATACACATTTTTACATTTACATATACCATAAAAGCATAACCTAAATATAATATGAAGGATATATAGTTATTTTTGTTTTAGATATTTTTTTACAATTTTTTGCTATTTTTTTATATTATATATTAAATTTATATAATAAGAAATAAATTATTTAATGAACTAATTACAATTATATTATATTTCTTTCTTAAATATTTCCTATATATAGAGGGTAGCTCTCTTTTCTATACTAGAATAAATATTAGAGACATGTGTAATAAATAATTGTTATATGGATGTACCATGGTTGTTTCTCAATAGATAATGAGAATACTCACTGGATGCAATTTTTGCCAAAATCCCAGCAGCAACAGAGTGGCTAAATATTTGTGCAGCAAGTTTTACCCTCATCTGCTGTTTTAAATTTGGATGTAAATGATTTTCGGTCAGAGCAGGAGCAAAGACAAAGTTAGCATTATTTTTGTCTAATTTATAAAATGCCTCAATGTGACTCCATTTTGCAACACCTTTAACAAAACATTTTTTATATATAATAAGTTAAAAATGCTTATTCCATAAAATGTGCTACAATGTACAGACTATATAAATGGTCTGGGAGAGCAGTTTGCAATACACTTGATAAATGTGACAATTAACTACAAAAAAAACTATTTCTATAATCTAAAAAATAATACTGAAATCTATTATAAGTAAGCAAAATAAAAATAATGTGCTTACCCTTTACAGGGTTTTCATTATTTTGAATATCAGTACTGCACTCAATATCATGCTTCATGAACAAATTTCTTGTACATTTAAGCAAATGTGGTGGATCTAAAATTGATACAATTTCTCGTCCATACAAAGTAAAGAATGGCTCCTGTGTTGTAGCTCCTAATGTTTTAAGAACTTTTAAATTAACTGTGGATAAGTCACACACTGTTGCAACTACATTCATGTGTGCATCGAAGCATTCTTTCAGCACCTGAAAAAAAAAAGTTTAACACTAGTGAAGTCAAAAAAATTAAATTAATCTTTTAAAATAGTTAATAAATTTACCTCTTTTAAAAAAACAGTCAACCTATCTGCATTTAAAGTGTTTGAAAAATAAAAAGCTATAGGCTGCTTCCATTTTCTTTTAATTCCAGAAAGCATAAATACAAGGGCTTTAGTAGCAACTCCATTACTTTTGCCATGGTGACCGTGGTCTTGAAAGCCCTGAACTTCATCTTGTTGAGAATTATAATACAGATGTTTTTTAATGGACATTTCATCAAATGACAAAATACAAATGTTGTTCTCATCACTATAGTTTTGAGCCATTTTTTTTAAAGCAGAAAATATGTGTCCATTTATTCCTGGTTTCAAGGGCAATCTATTCAGAAGTTTATTCAGACTACTTTGGCATGGCAGAGCAAAAATTCTTCTTAAAAGTCTATAACACGCTGGTGATCGTTTATAAATAACCAAAGCCATGATTTTTTGGTTTAGAGAATATCTTCTACCTCTCGGTTTTTTTGGCCAATTTTTTATTTGACTTTGCAATAATATGGCAAAACTATGACTCATATTTAAATTGCACAGCTTCTGCACATTTTCTTCTTCTGTTAATGTTTTTATAACATTTTTAATTTTCTTACTTTTTAATGTTTTCCTTAATCTCATAATTTCTTTTATTCTCTTTTGGCACATATTGTATAGTTTCAATTCTTTGGGGCTCATGTCACTAATTTTACTCACGGTCGAGGATCTGAGCATTCCTTTCCTTTTTTTAGGAGAAGAGTGGGGAAGTAAATGTGTTTCTATTGATTTTGGGGTTACCGCTGCATAATCATCATTCTGAAACACAAACAGTTTTGTATACTTTTACCAAAAAAATAATATATGTATATAAATAATAAAATACTTAATAAAATACATTTACTTTTGTTGTTGGTTTAGGTGTAGTTATAATTTCTCCGGGTTGTTGAAGAAAATAATTTGTTGTAATTTGCGCATTGAGCTCATTCACATTTTCAATTTGTGTCAAAGGAATTCTAGAGGTTGAAGGCTTCTGATCCATCATTTTATTTGTCTGATTGTCAATCTGCAAAAATATAGACAACATAAAGTCTAATTAGTTAAAAAAGTTACAGAATGGCTAACAATATATTATTTAGTTGCAATAAAAAACTAAACCTGATATTTTTTTTCATTCATAGGTAAATCATGCTGCTCAACTAAGGTTGGCACAGCATACGTGATCAGTCTTCGTTTTCCAACAACATGAAACTGAGATGTACTAAAATGTCTCGCACATAGGACTTTATTGGAATTATATATAGATTGTAATGATTCTATAGAAATAAAATCTTTATTAGGCCAACAAAATTTGGCCCAAGCTTGTGCTCTGAAAATATAAAATAAATTTATTGATCTTTTTTTTAATAAATAAAAAATCAAACAGTACTTAGAATCATCTATATATATAAAAGGACTTGTCCTCACTGACTGAGGGAAGACGCGCCGCACAGCCGTAACCGCTGTGCGTAGAAACGTGAAATTTGGACAGATGTTTACTTTCGTAATCTGGACATCCACTAAGCGATTTTGAAAACTTTTAACCCTAAAGGGATGAAATTTGAAATTTAGACTCTCAAAAATATTTCATTGAGCACATGTTTCGTGGTTTATTAGAATTCACTTCGTCACGTACACTTAATTTTCACTTAAAAACTGGGTGTGGCACAACAGCCGCCATTATATATTTTGCTTTACTAATTTTTAATTTCACGAATAAAGTAAAGTATTATTAATAAGATATATCAATTCAATGTTTGAGATATCATCACTTACTTGGCAATATTATATATTCCAGGTTTTGGAAACCTATAAAAGGAAAAGGCCAAATCTTCAGACCGTGTTTTACCACACTTAGCACATCTTCTATGGAGGTTTTTAGCCATTTTAATAGATAAACTTAAAGTAAATATATAAAAGAAATAAATAAACTTAAATATAAAGAAGGTCAGAATACAGCAAATTTACAAAATATGCGGAAAGAATAACAGACTCCATCAACACATAAATTGTAATAAAATTTAATTTAGCCACCGCTATAGTTAAGTCCCGGATAATATTGTTGCCATTGACAAAAGTCAAATATAACAAAATAAACAAAAAAGTAACATATGGAATTAATATTATAAAAATCCCATTTCTTGTACAATTCTTTTTGTCTAATATTCTTCAGCAGATAATTTTATTAAATTCATTATAGTTACGCAAATATGTATTTTTAATTCCACTTTAACAAAACACTAAGTACAATATTGCAGCATTGTAATATGTCTATTATATCTAGAAATCTTGGTAAAATATATATTTTTGTATAAAATATACAAATTATGATTGGTACACAAAATTAAAATAGTAATGTGAAAGCAAGTTTGAATCTTGTAACATAGAAGTAGCCTGGGAGGGTCACGCCTAAACGTAACGTGGAATGAATTAATTAATAATAATAATAATTCATAATTTTAGCACCAAACACACACAGCCAAAGAATATCTATGTGTGCAGGCAAAACTTTTTATATGGGAGTCGACAGACCCTGCATAATACCTAAAAGTCGGTAGTTGCGCATGCGTGTGACTGTCTACAAAAAAATTAACATAAATTTAAATATTTTATTTCTCGAGTGGTGATCGAACCCACAACCCAAAACCAGTCGCGTTTTTTACTGGCCTCTGGATTTTGATTTTATTAAAATTGTGCTTATTGAGCTTAACAACCGATATATCATAAATATTTGGTATGTTTTAAGGTTCAAGTGATACGAAATGAACTACAGTATTGATTAATTTATAGTCGACTCCTCCATTGAAAATAAAATTAAGGCAAAAATAAAGGCGTGATCTACAGTCACGATATTATTATTAGCAGTGTAGCAGTATTAGTTATGCAATTAATGAGTGATAAATGTCTTCTCTTGTTTAGTGTCACAAAGTTATAAACATGTGCAAAAACTAAAGTGTTTGTAAAACACGTAGGGATATATTAAAAACTATAAAAATACTTTAATCATTTCATAAAAGTAGGATACGATTGGATTTTATTAATTAAATAAAACAAACCACGGACATTGGTCCTTGCCATTTTCCTTTTGTTAATTTTAACTTTTTTTGTGTGAGAGTGGGGGAGTACTGAACACTAAACCCGAGTCAGCTTGATTTTGAATATTATTGCAGTGTATATGTTATACATATACGTTTACATAAAATGGCGACTATCATATAATTAATACTTGTAATAAGATCTTGACTGACAGGTGCCTGCGCATGGAAGATGTATCAGAAAAACTATTAATACTCACTAATGATTTTTATCTGTGCATTAATTGATTTAATGCAGTTTTGACTATTGTATTTTGGTAAACTTACCTTCACATTTAGTACCTACTATTTCAATCTGTTCATTGATAAAAAAGTTATATCAAATTAAAGTATGTTGTTTGACAAAGAACAATGGGCACATTGAGACCATCATCTAATAGTTTTTTCTTTTAGTAGTAGCTGCCATAACAAAAGTTCTTTTTAATAGGAAGAACTTTTGTTATGGCAGCTTTGTTCTCAGTTTTAGAAAAAAATATTATTATCTTTTATTGTGCTGCTTTTATTTTATGGTAATATTTTATTTTACAAACTGTCTTGTCCTGACACCTGTGCACTAAGTAAAGATTTCAAAAATATGAATGGGGAATGAGGAAATACAATTTTTATCATTTTAAAATGCACACAAACAGACTTAATATACATTTTAGGATTACTATAATATAAACTTTGGTGAAATATTATTAAAATATACTTTAATATATTAAAATACATTAACTCAGTTAAGCAAATTTATTAATATATTTCTTAATTTAGTTGAACAAAGATCTATGGGTGTATTGCCTTCTTTGTTTTTAATGCTAACACTTGCACCAGCCTTTACTAGCATGCAAGCAACTGGTTCTCTGTCTTCCTCACATGATAAATGTCTGCAATATAGAAAGAATGATAAAAAATGTAATTTTAGTACATAAAACAAAAATATAACAAATATGTCAAAGCAAAATAGAAAGATATTTTTTTCATAGAGATTAGAAGTGCAAAGGTGCTGTTATCAACTATTAGTGATCTCTTACAGACACAGAACTTAGGAATTCAAGTTCAAGAGCAAAAGATAGTTTAGTAGTGTAGATTTTTTTTAGTTCCATCCTGTATTCCACACACTCGTATATTTTTACTCTACACCTACTGCAGTAAACATTAGATGTTGAGC
Organism: Heliconius numata; assembly: GCA_016802625.1. NCBI lineage: Eukaryota > Metazoa > Arthropoda > Insecta > Lepidoptera > Nymphalidae > Heliconius > Heliconius numata. The sequence continues at coordinate 247,528 of JAEBDU010013128.1, forward strand.
GGTGCAAAGATACTATTTGTACTAGATAAGTAGTAAAATCATATATGTATTACATATTATAAGCATAAATAAGAATAAAAAAAAAATACATTTGCAATAAACAATGTTTTTTTGCTGTTTAAGTATTATTATTACTTACAATAAAAATGAGAACAAATTAAAATAATTTTGTTAGATTTTTATAACTTCTTAGTTTAATTCAATTTCAAAGTTGTGTTTAAATTCTACAATAATTTATATAAGCTTTGTGGCTATTCAGTAACTCATAAAACAATGGTACGTTGGTAGAAGGGTTTGATTTCAACTCAGGGGAATAATATTTTTTTATTATTAACAGCTCTGGTAGGCAAAGCATGAGTTTTGCCACTAAATATGCAATGTCCAGAAAATTGGGTGAAAGTTTAGAATAGAATATTTTAACACTACATTCTTTTACCTACCCTGCTCTATACGAGCTTATTTATTAACCATATTTAATACTAATATAATGTGCATGGGGAATGGAGTATCTTAACACTAGGTTACCTCTGCCTACCAGCTGCTGTGTGCTGGCTACAGCATGAAGCTAAAATATATATATATTACTACAGAGTACAACTCACAATGCTGTGCATCCAGTAGAGTCACAAAGATCCAATTTAATACTTGAACATTTTAATAATATTTCCACAATATCAGCTCTTCCCTGAGAAGCTGCTCTATGCAATGGAGAAGCACCTAAAGTATCAACATCTGAAGGGTTTGCATCAGAATCCAGTAATAGTTTTGTTATCTAAAAATATTGTTTAAGAATTGGTGTAATACTTAAAACATTTATATGTATAATATATATTATGTTTTATGTCTTTATACTTGATTTTGAAGTGCACAGTCACTAGTCTTTCATATAAATATCTATAATTGAAAATAAACGAAAGTTCTAAAAAACTTACTTCTTTATGTCCTTTAGAGCAAGCATAATGCAAGGATGTTTGACCGCGATTATTCTTTTTATTAACATTAGCTCCTTTACCTATCAGTAATCGAACAACTTCCAATCTTCCAGCTGAGGATGCTAACAACAATGGTGTACAAGATGTGTCATCTATAGGATCAATAGGACTGCCTTTATCAATTAAAAAATCTACAAGATTCTCGTTGCCACCTAAAGCTGCCCAATGTACTAGGAGACGATTATTCTGCAACACAAAAAAGAACGTTAAACGAAGGAACTTAACCATTTTTAAGAGATATTACAGTTTAAATTAAAACTAATATGAACAATTACTCACGGTATCAGGCGCTATTATTAAAGGCTTTTCAGATTCTATTTTCACTTTGACTTGATTAAAATCTCCCTTGTATGCTTTTTCATAAATGGTACCAATGGACATATTGAAATATTGTTATAAATGCAAAGTAAACCTAATTGTTTTGAGTACTTGTTATGTTACATTACATGATGACTTGACATTTGTTAGTAGACATGGGCGTAACGTAGCGTCACTAGTTTCAGAAACTGCTTACAAGCCAAATCACGGCGTAACTAGTTTCGGGCTGTCCTCGAAACTAGTGATTGTGGTGTTTCGGAGCTACGCGGTTATTCGAGACTACGTACATTTGCTGTGTTGTGGTCATGTGTCTGTACACGTAACCATTATTTCACATACGTAGTTTCTTGAGAGTAAGCAGTAAGCCCTAATCAAGTTACATAGACACTAGCACAGTTGTCGCTCTCGCTCTATTATAGTACGTACAGCAAGACAAAAAGAGACGAGAATAGGCGAATTTGATTGAAAAGCTACAAACATCGTACTTTTTTGTATTAAACACCCAATGAAACGAAAAAGCGATTCTAAACTGTAAATGCAGAAGTTAAACTATATTATTTATAGTTTTATGAAAATTCCAAGAAAAAACAATATTATGGTTAATAGCTACATTGACACTTATATAGTTGCATCTTGCTCTATTATAGTACGTTCCGCAAGAAAAAACAGACGACAGTAGTTTAATATGTATGCATTAATGCAATTTGATCGATTATTATTTTATATCGATAATTAAAACAAAATTCTGCCTCGACACCAGAGCGAAGAAATGAAAATATAAATGTAAATAAATATTTAATTTCCTCGATTGGGGATCGAACCCACAACCGTCGCGTTACAGCCACGCCCTTGTGCCGCTGCGCCACGACGGTGGATTTTAACCAATTCTGAGTTTTTTTTGTTTAGCGTGACGTAGCTTTCTTAATGTTTATTATTTATTAAAAGAGGTTCGGTTACAATCGCTTGTGACGTTCACTTCACACTTGTAAATCTCAAGCACATTGGGATTTTTTATGCGATCTACTAAGACTTTTAAGAATTCCAGTTCAGTTATTATTTTATTTAATTCATTAATTAAGAGTCAATTAGAATATTGTTCAACTGTTTGGAATCCATATTATGAAACACATAAAAATTGATTAGAACGAATTCAAAAAAGTTTTTAAAAATGTTATCTTCCAGAGATCACGAAGTACGATGACTTATTAAAATATTATAATATGTTAAAACATCCCATCGCAGAAATATTGCCGATCTTTGCTTTTTACACTAATTAGTGCCTTGATTGTTCAAAGATTTTAGTTGAACTTAATATTATTACCCTTAGATTGAATGCAAGATTATGTACCCAAAATGTCAAAACCAGGTTCGCTACAAAAAATTGAGGCCTAAATCCACCACTTAATAGAACTTTGAATGTTGATAATAAATTAGCGCAAAAATCTGAATTTGATGTTTTTAATGATTCCTTACGTTTGTAAAAAGCTCAACAGAAAAAAATATTTTATATACGTAATAAAGAATTCATAACTGAGCTTACAATTTTTATAGCTTTTTTTAAAATCTTAATTTTGGTATTTTGTTATTTTTTTTGTTTTATGTTTAGCTATATAGCAGTAGTGCAGGCTGTTAAAATTAATTACTTTTTAAATGTTTTTAATTTTAAGTCTTTTAAATTTTTACTGTATACTTTATTTTAATTATGCAAACAAAAATTCTGAAGTGGTCAGCGAATAAAGGCTTTATTTATTTATTTATTTATTTATAAATAATATTTATTCATTATTTATTTATATTCAGTAGTAAAATTTTAACATTTAATTTTAATTTAAGTACTAGTTATACATTTATAACTGTGTTTATGTTACGAGTTTAAAAGCCTGTTTTTGTAGTATGTAACGTTGGCTTCCTAATAAATAAATAAATTAATCTATTGTGCCCTGTGCTTACTTTCAATTTTAAAAAATAAAATAAATATCAGCTTCACGCTGTTTCCCACACACAGCAGGGTAGGCAAAGGGAACCTAGTGTAACACTCTGTTACACTAGGTTCCCCACTTTCTGCAGAATTCTGGAGGCATTGCGTGTTGAGTGGCAGAACTCAACTCCGCGCTTTACCTCGACACCAGAGCGAAGAAATGAAAATATTAATTTAAATAAATATTTCATCTCCTCGAGTGGGGGTCGAACCCATAACCAGCTGGTTTTTACCTCAAGTTTGGTCTCAAGTTTCATCCAATTTTAAACCTTATTATTTTGCTATTACGTGTCAGTTTCACGTTTATGTTTTTTTTGTATTTTTAAATTTCTTTTTCCATTCTGTAAGTGTAAAATTATTCCCTCTTTTTGAATGTATTTTGTGTGTTAATTTTTTTTTTCACTTAATTTGGAATTTTAATTTCACTCCGTAATTAAATATATCAAATATTATTATAGAGCGATCAGCGAAAAAACTACATATATAAAATTCTGTATATTAAAAATATATAATATAATAAAGTGTATATAAAAAAATATATAAAAATAATTGTATATAAAATAAATTAATAAATAATTACATTTTAGTAGCAAGATATTGTAATTTAACCTAAAACGTTTTCGTAATCATAACTATAAAAGTATTAAACTTACGACTGCTAATGAAGCATTTGTAACTAGTCACAGAAATAACTAGTTTCTGAAACTAGCTACGCGTGTATCCGAAACTAGTGACCACTGGTTATGCTTCAAAGACGTTACGGCCCATGTCTATTTGTTAGTTATTGTCATTTATAGTATACTAGTGAGCGAGCGCAGCTTCGCCCGCTTATTTGTGTACCCTTAGACGGTGATTTCTGAAAAACCATGAAACACGTGTTCAATTAAATATTTTTAACAATCTGAATTTCAAATTTTATAAATCGGTGCCGATTTAATTTTTTTTCCATACAAACTTTCAACCCCTATTTCATCCCTTTGGGGTTAAAATTATTCAAAATCCCTTCTTAGTGGATGTCCAGATTACGAAAGTAAATTTCACGTTTCTACGCACAGCGGTTACAGTTGTGTGTGCGTCTTTATATGTCCTTTTATAATTTTATATATATATGAAATTAGAATGTACTCTGTGGTTGTTATCAACCTATTGGTATATTTATTCTGTGATTGTCAATGTGAATTGTCAAGTCACCCAATTACGTCACTCGATATATTTGTAATTTGATTTGAATTTTGAGTACACAATTAGGGATTTCACTGACCAAAACGAATGAATATGAATAGTGGATGATTTTTAAAGAAAACATTGAATGGATTTAATAAATATCCTAGTACCATAAAAATTGGGAGTACTAAATAGTATTAATTTCTGTAAAATTAAAAATTACATATGTTTACAAAAACAATATTTTAAAGAGTTAAATAATTTAACGTAATAAATGTAGACTTAGGAGACTTCTGTGCTACAAACGTCAACTGTCAAATATAGTA